>JANVCK010177742.1:0-29082 GCA_026546655.1 Epizoanthus illoricatus
CGCGAACCGTAGGAAGGATAGGAAAATGTTTCATTCCATATCTCGGCGAATTTTAAAGAAATCAGGTTGGAGTTTTCGCCAAAAGTTAGTATTTTTATACCAGAATTAGAAAACCGAAAAACCTGAAAACTGAAAAAATCGAGTTTTTATCATATTCTGTAACCTTAACTGTCTTGTTACTGGCTCGGCACCTTCAGAACACGGCGAACTGTTCCAGACGTTCTTTCTCGCGATCGGCCTTCGGCCTTCGGCCTCACACTTCGTCACTTGGCCTTCGGCCTCGCTGTAATTTTCGCTGTCGATCGTATCTTGAGCGAGAAGAACCTCTGGCACCCAGGGTAAACTAAAGTGGCCTTTTTGGCAAATTTTAATGAGGCAAACAACTTAGATAGCTTATTCTTTAGAATCATATTGGATTAAAGTAAATAAACAAATAAATAAATGAAGTTAAGCAATTCAGCTTTCTCTTGCCTGTACTCTTTCAAATTTTGCCAAGTCAGTGACACATTTGACCACAAACTGGGTTCGAGAGACAAGATAACAAATTTTCCAGATTGCCATATAATGGTTGTGGAGATTTTCCCGACTCGTCACAATTCTTTGACGTTTTGATATATATTCAGTGTATTTCGTTACTTTGCTTCAGAATCACCGAGGCTGTTTTACTCAGTGTGTTAGAGAACATCAATTTGCCAGCATGCAGCGGAAGAATCAATGAGAAGGAAAATGAAGAAGTCTTCCAAGTGGTACTTGAGTATGGGCACGTTTGGGTGGAAATACTGCAAGCGAAAGGATCTGTGACAAACTTGAAGAAACACCCAAAGTACCAAAGTATTGAACAAGCCACTACATGGTTTCAAAATGCGCTTGCCTCTCGACAAATCAGAATGGGTTTTGCAGAAACTTTGAAGGCAAAGTATGAAATCGGAGAGCTCGCACAATTTTGCATAGTAACAACAGGCCACGAAGACAATTGCTCTTCCAAAACTCAAATTGGCCAGCTGTTTAGCGAACTTGAATATTATTTGCAAGAGTTTTTGAAACTGGAGTCGCTGCTTAGCATCTGCAGTGAAACAACACGGAATGCCCTTGAGATGGAAGATATTCAGAGTTTCTACGAGCAAATAAATCGTTTTAAGGCTACCCGAGACAGTGTACACCTTCACGAGATGACGACTAAGGAATACTGGAAACCTTTCAAGTGCCTTCAGGCTTCTTCACATGCCATATACAGCCTTAGAGGTTCGTTATTGTTCAAGAATGTTGCAAAGTCTTGTCTACGTCGAGTTCTTAAAAGCACAGAGATCTCGTCCCCTAATACGGACGCAATTTTACCAAGAAAAAGCGTTGCAGATGTAGCCAACATACTCGGTACCAAGGCTATAAACATGTTTGTCGACGCATGCAAGCCGCTGTTTGACAAAGAAGCTGAAATTTCTCTTGAAAGCGCCAATGAACTCTGGAAGGGGTTTCGGGACAACGAAGAAGCTTTCAAAAACGAAGTCGCTTTTATTGAAAAGCACAACTCACGAGGTCCAGTTTTGGACGAGCAAAGGAACAATCTTAGAAAGTATTTACATTTACCTGGCCTCATGTTGAAGGTTTCCAAATCTCTAGAAGCAGTTGAAGCAGTTGGTTTGTGGCGTGATGAAGAGTGCAAGTTTGTTCAAAGGTTGACTTCTTTCCAACAGCTAGTGAATAGTAAATCATCGTCACTATCCATGGTCGCTGCTGCTATGGAAGGCGATGTCAAATGCATGGACGAGCTTCTCGATTCCGATGAAATGATCGATGTCATTTCCGAACTTGGCAAAGCCAGAAATTTGCTTGATTTCTCAAGAGGGAAAGCAAACGAAGACATGACAGTCCTTATCGACGCTGTTGAAGAGCACTTTGAGCAGCTTGTGAATGTAACAGAAGCAATAGTGTCAGATCTAATTGAAGCTCATCGCTTTCTACGAACCATTTTCAAAGCTGGACGCATTGACCCACCAACATTCCTGTGTATCGTCAAATCTGGCTTACAAAACAGCAAATGTATGGCAGCTAAAATCAAGGTCTGCAATGCCAACATTCACAGCTTGAATAGCTTGTATATGAACGTTGCAAACCGAGGTGAAATGACGAAAGAAATCATTGCAAATGTGCTAAAGAAAGGAAGTTACAACTTGTCAATCGAGTCAAGTGGGGAATGGAACGTAACATTAAGTTATACTTGTGATGATGGAAAAGTTGTCAAGTATCCAGAATCAGAGCTTCAAGATCTTCGTAGCCGAGCGCTTCTCATATCTGGATCAGACAAGAGAGGCATGACAACAGCCAAACAAGGAAGCGAGACCGATGAATCTGAGAAGATGGCGGTGGACTATGGACAATTTATTGAACAGGTCGATCGTGTGTTTGAGATTGTAAACACGTGCTTAGAACTTCAGAGTTCCGGTAATCCAAACTACAAGGATTTCTGGGCCAAAAGTCTATCAGCAGTCAAGCTCCAAGCTATTCTGGATACAGTCAAGAAAGTTAGAGAAGACAGTGCAGCATGGGAAACGACAATGGCCTCTGTAAGGGACAAGCACCTTTTTCTCAACTACTTCCAGCCCGAACAGTTGTGGATCTTGTACAAATTTTTCACAAATAAAGGCGTTAATGAGGGAGATGAGTCAAATCATGAAGCAGCCCACACTCTTCTGCGCTTTATTGATCAATCTGTCATACTGCACGAGCTTCATCAGTTTCGGGATCTTTACGAGCCTCCGCCACACAGCTCGAATCTAGAAGGCCAGCTTTGCAGTATTGGAAACGTTTTGGACCTGATTTTTAAGGATCGAGGAAAACGCCTTTCTCACCTTGTTAGTGAAACTTTGCCAGCCAGACAAACTTCAGAAGATGCAAAACTGATGAGACTCCGTGTTGCTATTCTTGGCACTAACAGCACTCAAACCGTTCCTATAGTGATGTCTCTTTTTAAGGAATGTGATGGCAGATTTCCTGAGCCAAGCCATTTATTATTTTGTCATGTAGACACAACATGGGACGAAGTGTCGTTGTTCCTTCGGCGATGTGTACATAAACCCTTCCAGGAACCGACAGACTCTCTCCATTGTGTGGCAAACGTCGAAAGGCTTGAAAACGAAGTACAATTTAAGCTGGTCAGTGCAATAAAGTCATATCAGAGAGAAAGTGGGATACGTTGTAATCTTGCCCTGGTGTGCCGAGGAGAGAAGCATAACTACTTTGCAAGCCAGTTTTCAGATTTTGTTGTTGAAAATGTGGCGCGAATGTCAGAGATTGAGCTCAAAGAGTGGCTAAGCACTCCTCAAGACAACAGCCTCGATGTGCATTTTGTGACCTCAGACCTTGCAGGCCTTGGGAAAACAGAGTTTGTTCATAAACAATCAGCCAGAAACAAATACCGTGTTGTCACTTTTCCCATTAGTGGCTACGTTTCACGTGCAAACCTGCTTGAGCGCTTATCCACTCTACAAATCCATCCAGAGTTTGAATGCTTACACTTCGACATCGGAGAAGTAGATGATCCGCTACTACTGGATACCTTGCTCTTCGAGTTTATTGTTATTGGAATGGTTTCCTTTGGGACACAACTCTGTCACCGGCAAACCACAAAAATCTACATCGAGATTGCCAATACACCGCAGCATTGGTTGCGTAACTCGTTTCCAGTATGCAAGTGTTTCCGCAGACCTGATGATCACTTGTTGTCAACGTCAATGCTGGACAAGCTTGTTGTCAGCAGTGAAATTACAAGTCCCATTCAAGTGGTCTGCCACTATTTAGATACCTTAGACAGAGGATGTCTAGATGAAGCAGATCTTGTTTTCAGTGGCAACTCCAAGTTGGAGGCACTCAGCGGGCAACGATGCATAAATCTGCTGAAGAAGCATCTTCAAGGCAAAGACCAACTTCCAATTGAAATCATATCTTTTAGTGTTTTGAATACATTCCTCAATGTACTCGCTGTCCAGTTGCTCAGGGTATCAAGTAGTCCTTATTTCAAGACAGGAAACTTGAAACAAATGCTTGAAGCGCCAGGCGATCTAAAGAAGCAGTTGTTTCAATCCTTTTTTAATGTATCCTTAGATTTTGCTACAAGGCAAGTTGCTGCCCACAACTCAAAGAGATTGCATCATCCAGTAGCAGATGCCGATTCAACTGTTGCACATAGATTGGGTACGACGTCTGAAGATGTATTCGCACAATTTGGAGGCATGAAACGGTGGACAGAAAGTAACCATCTTGTTCTCATGTTTCATACACTGGGTCATTCAGTTTCAGTTCTTTACCGTGATGTAAGACTTGTTCCAAATACAGTAAAGGAACTTGCTAGACGTCAGAAGGTTGCTGGAGAATCAGGTGTATTGCAAGACTACGCGAAAATGTCCCAGAAAGAGCTGCAAGCAACGTTAGAAAAGATTGCCAGACATTCATCAAGTACAAAGTCAACCAATGTAAAGGAGCCATATGCCCTTACAGCAGATAACATCTTAAAAATGGCACTCATTTTGATGAGAATTCGTGCCAAAGTTCCTGTGATTGTCATGGGAGAAACGGGATGTGGAAAAACAGCTCTGGTTAGATATCTGGCGCACGTCTGTGACACACCCTTCTACGTCTACAACCTTCATGCTGGCATCACTGAAAATCAACTGATTACGTTTATTGAAGAGATGAAAACGGAAGCCAAATTCCGTAAACAAAGAGGAGAGTCAGTGTGGGTATTTTTGGACGAAATCAACACTTGTGACCATCTTGGCATAATCAACGAAGTCATCTGTCATCATGAACTTCGAGGGATGGTCCTTCCTTCCAATCTAATCTTTCTTGCGGCTTGTAATCCTTACCACCTTCACCCAAAGCATCAGCAGAAAACAGCGGGACTGTGCAAAGAGGCATTCAACGATGAACTATCAAAGCTCGTGTACCGTGTCCACCCCCTTCCTGAAACGATGTTACACTACGTGTGGGACTATGGTTCTCTAAGTTCTAAGGATGAACGTGCCTATATAGAACGCATGATCGAAGGCCTTTTTGAAGACCGCTACAAACAGCTCTTGACCGATCTCCTGTTTGAATCGCAAGAATTCATTCGCACAACGGAGGAGACGTCCTATTGTGTCAGCCTGAGGGACATTAACAGATGCAAGCTTCTTATGCAGTGGTTCTTCAAAACGCTCCAAAGGAGGCCTCAACTTCAACGTTCTAAAATAGAGCAACACTTAGTCGGTGACTTTAAGTCTGTTAATGGTATTGACAAAGAACTGCGATCGATTGTTCTTGCCCTGGCTCACTGCTACCAATCCCGTCTACCAAGTGCAGACTTAAGGGAAAAGTACCGCCAGAAGATGTCCCAGGTATTTAAACGGGAAGGAAACCATCTTTCCGAAACGCACATCAAGCAAATTGTCCGAGTTGAAGAGGAAGAATATTTGGCTAGGATGGAACTACCTTCTGGCACAGCAAAGAATGAAGCATTGCGTGAGAACGTTTTTGTCATTCTCGTTTCTCTCTTGAATCGTTTGCCAGTATTTGTGGTGGGGAAGCCAGGTTGCAGCAAATCCTTGTCCGTTCAAATCATACGAAGTAATTTGCGTGGACGAGATTCTACAGATGAATTCTTCAAAGATCTGCCGCAACTTCTGGTAGTGTCCTACCAAGGTTCAGAGTCATCGACATCTGAAGGTGTCCAGAAAGTGTTCGAAAAAGCACGCAAGTACAAGAGTAACAACAAGGATGAAACCGTACTACCCGTTGTCTTGCTTGATGAAGTTGGTTTGGCTGAACTTTCCCTTTTCAATCCTTTGAAGGTCCTTCACAGCCTGCTCGAACCATCAGAGGGACAACTTCCTGACATTGGTGTCGTTGGAATCTCCAACTGGGCACTAGATCCTGCTAAAATGAATCGTGCAATTCACCTGTCACGCCCAGAACCTGAAATTGATGACCTTTATGATACTGGAAGGTCAATCAGACATGCTTCAAAAACAGAGAGATCAAGGACTGAAGAAGCAGGAAGCATCCCCTTTCCAAATGATGAGCAGTTGAAATGTTTGGCCACTGCCTACCACAAGTATCAGCGGAACCAGAAGCACGCCAATTACTTTGGGCTTCGAGATTATTACTCATTGGTGAAATGTCTGAGTTCATCCCAAGACACAAGTATCAACGAGCGAGACGATTCCTCGTACAAAAGCGACGCCAAACGCTTCCAGAGGGCTTTTCAGAGGAATTTCGGTGGACTTCTTGACGAGGTAACCAGTATCCAGTCACATTGTAATGAGCAGTTGGCAAAGTGCAGCATATATGAAAGACCAATCAGCGTTCCAGTAACAGATCTTATCAGAGAAAACCTCTGTGACGAAAATGCTCGACATTTAATGGTAATTACAAGTGGAGATGCAGCAACGGATATCCTTTCTACAACTCTTCAAAGTCTTGAGAAGGAAGTCATCACCATATTTGGAAGTCGTTTGGAGGAAGATCAGTGCGAAGACTACAACTATCGCGTCCTTAGCCGAATTATCTTATACATGGAGAGAGACTGTGTGCTGATACTTCGAGACCTCGAAAGCATCTATGGCAGTCTGTACGACATGCTGAATCAGAACTACACTGTGGTAGGGGGCAAGAAGAATTGCCGTGTGGCTCTTGGGCCTTACAGCAATCCCATGTGCCAAGTTCACAGTAGGTTCCGCTGCATTGTGCTTATCGAGGAGTCCAAAGTTCCCTATACCGATCCTCCTTTCCTCAATCGATTTGAGAAGCAGATACTACGATTCACAGACGTTCTGGATAAAGAACAGAAGAACGTTGTTGCAGAGCTGAAGCAATGGGCGCATGGTATATCCTCAGGTCCAAGCCTTGATACACAGTTCGATGAGAAAGACATGTTTGCTGGTTTTCAAGCAGACACTCTGCCTTCCTTGGTCTTGTCAAACAGCAAGAATTCCCCAGTGTCAGAAAGACAGCTTATCAAGAAATGCAAAGAGGACCTCATGTTAACTGTCTCAGCCGATGGTGTACTGCGTTCCTGCAAATCACAACTTGCGGACAAAAACCCTGAAGATGTCCAAGAACACTTTGAAGATTACCTCAAGGAACCAGTTCACTGTGGCCTATCACAATTTCTTCACTCGAAACTGGAAGATCTAAATCATCAAGGCACATCTGAGGGTGTTGAGCTTGGATTAATGTTACTTGTCATGACCTACAGTAGCATACACTCCGATATATCCAAACACATTCAATCCATTTCATCTTGTCGACAGCAACATGAGCCAGGAAGTGGAATCCATCCCTCCTGCCAAACAGAAAGGTTGAGTGCATTTAAGTCAGAAAAAACCTTGACGAAACAAATCAGAAAGTTCTGGATGGAATCTGATGCTTCTTTACTAATCCTCCAGTGCCGACTTGACATCGATGGCCCCAACTTGTTACTTGCAAAGTCCATAGTAGAGCAGCAACGTCGAGAGTTTCATATTTCTACTCAAGAAATTCACAAAATGCAAGGGCCGAAGCACGTGTGTATTGTGATGCATCTCGTAAGGGGTGCTAATGATGTCGACGGGCATCACATTTTGCCGTTCAACTTCCTTAGTGGCTGGCAACCAGTAATGATTGACAGTCTTGAGCCTCCAGTTATTCCACTGCCTTTACTCATTAAGTTGGGAGTTCCTGAGTTGTTTGATTCACACGAAAATATCGCACGGAAAATTGTTTGTAATGAATTGCAGTGGTGCCTGATGACAGGCATTAGATACACCACTTCACAAAGATTTCCAGACGAGATCCCGAAACTCGCGAAGACTGTGAATGATTCGCCTGAAGTAGTGGAAGCAATTCTCAAATTTGTGCTGAAAAAGATTCGAAATCAGGAAGAGAGCGTTGAAGATGCAAACCCGAATAATCTACCTATGAAAGCGACATGGCTTCTTCAGATTGCAAGTAATCCGCAAACACTAATCCGCTCTGCAACCTTGGTTGATGCTATCCAGTGGTTTCTTGGAGGAGTCATCAGGAAGCTCTTAGTTAAGCTTGTGTACCTACTAGAACAAGAATCTGCATGGAACGTGGTAATGAATTGTAAAGAAGAAGAAGAAGACGATGAGAAACTTGAAGTTTGGACAAAGCTTCTTCAAGACGAAGAAATTGTTAAACTTGACGAGGTTCCAGATTCCCGTGGTGTAGAGTCCTATTCTCTTTGTCAACCAATCTTTCCACTAAGATTCCCCTTTTCGTCTGTGTTTGCCAAGCAAATTGATAGTCTAAGAGGCCTCTTCATGAAGAAGTTAAGCACCATTAAAGCATTGAAAGAAGATGAAGAAACGGATCAGGAAGAGATGTTGTTCGATTATAGCAACGAAATAGATAGAAGACAAATGGATAGACTGTTTTACAGATTTGCACCAGACGTGGCAAAGAAAGTTCCTCAACTGTCTGATGATTTATGGCTGAATGATAACATCGCTTTGTATGTTGAAGATCTGTTGGATATGAAGAGTGCAGCGTTTGCTAAATGGCTGACACGTGAAGATCGCGTGACCATCCTAAAGGCATCTTGCTCACAAATTATGAAACATAGTGGTTCAACGGCTGATGCCCCTCTGTTCCTTCTCCGACTGCATGCATGCTTCTGGTTTCAAACAAATCTTCTCTCTGACGTTGTGCAGCTCGTATCAGCTTGCTCACGAGTTTTGGAAGGACAAACCGACTTAGACGATCTTTTACAAGAGCACAGCAGTTTGTTACAAGATCTATTTCGAGGAAGGAAAGAAGAGAGCTCATCATTCCACGACAAAGATGAAGACGGGAATTCCTTCAAAGATGAAGAATTTGCTATCAGTGACATCACGGAAAGCAAAGCAGCAAGATATTCGCCTTGTAATGTATATGTCGATGACTTGCAGTCGAAAATAGAAAAGGAAGAACAGAGTTTGGGAAACAAAGACGCCCATGATACAAGTGATGAGATTAAACAAGACAAAACAAGCAATGAAAACAGGGTAGTGGACCCAATAAGTGCAAATCGAATTGAGCAAGATGCTAACGTGCCTTCGTCCATTGAAGACGCTTCTCATTCGCTAGATAGCTTCCCAGACGTTTATCAACCAACATTTGAAGAGCAGCTGGTGGCGCATTTCTGTAAAAGTATGCTTCCATCAACGCAGCTGATACAGCAGCTCACGGTAGATGAATGGTATAGGCGTGTGACTTTGATCCTCACATCCGCTGTGAACATATTTGACAGTCGAATCCCCCCAGCGGTTTTCCATGTGTTACGTGTCTGCAGTGACTTTGCCCGTCTAGTAGTTCTACCTCAATTAGCAAATGAGAAAACCCTTTGCATATTGGCTAAAACGAGCATTTCAGATGAATCATTTTTCGAAAATAAGGATCGGTTTCTTGGCGTGTGCCAACAAGTTGACCAGCTTGCAGTGTTAAACAGTCAAGAGCTCAAGCCCCAACTATATAAGTTTCTGGCTCTTTTCTTCAACCGCTGCCTTGATGCTTGGGCAACACTTGATCTGGACCGGTGTGCAGATGTATTCGATCCCATGGTAGAAAGAATTTGGAGACAGGAAAGCCCTTCGATTACCTTAACAGCACCTGTACTAATAAAGGTTATCCAAGATGAGATTCCAAAAGGATTGTTTGAGGAAGTAATCCATTTCACTGACAAGATCAATGAAAACCCCTTCCTCGCTTGCATTCACAAGTACCTGATTTCGAAGGAAGGAGATTCAAGGATAGATTCCCTGACAGCAGTTGTGTGCTGTGATGTAATTGAAAGTACCGCTTTCAGGAAGGTCATCCTATCAGCAGTGAGTGAACTTGGCTACACTCCCCTTCAAAATTTGCAGGCTTCGTTCAAAGTGTTGACCATAGATGACGCAAATAACAAAGGAATTCGCCTTGTTTGTGCAGTGGCCTACCTCCGGTCATTTATGAAGTCCACAGTTGAGGTTCTTTGCCAAGATGTCGAAGTGTCAGAAGATATTTCTGCTGCCTTGAAAGAGCTTGGGACCATTCTTGCTCAACCCAGTGATTCTGAACTATTTATTGCAAGAAGAGCCTCGATGCTTTTACATCTCCTCCGCCAGCTACGCATGGGTCATCCCATGTTCGAAGTGAAGAGTTTGTGTCAGACAAATCGCATCATTCCACAGCTCAGGCATAATGTGCAGTGGACCGAAAACAAGTCATCCAAAGTCTACTTTGATCCATTTATCAAAGTGAAAGAGAACAGCCAAATATTTGCAAGACTGGCCACCTCCATCCGATATGAAATCAACGAAGATGAGCTCAAGAACGTGTTGTTAGAAGAATCAGAGGGATATTCACAGAGGATGCAGACATTTGCAGCGCTAGAAGAACTGCTTTTCAGGGTCAGGGCAGAACGGGACTTGAAAGACACTGAAAACAACGTCGGACAATTGTTGGCGCAACATTTTGATGTCTTCAAGGACCCATATGCACTACTACTGCGCCGTATTGTAGGAGTAGCAGATTTCAATTGCCCAGAACTCCAACTGACTCCAGAATCAACTCCCTCAGATACCACTGTGGCACTACTACTGGTTCATTTTGCCGCAGTAGTTACATCTGCATTCGACAACGATGCAAACATAAATTGTCGTCCGTTCTTTTCTTTCATGTTAAATCCTGAGCTATCTGGAACATCCTTCATCTTAGCGTTGCCAAATTCCAATCGTTGTCAAACAGATCAATATAACGAGGTGGGAACCAGCAACGCTAAGCACTTCTTGTGTTCTTGTGGGACCGTTTTTGCTGATACAACTGGAAATATCTGTCCAAGCTGCAGAAGTGAATGCAATGTCTTTGAGAAATCTGTCAAGAGTGAAGTCATAGAGGATGTTAAAGGATATGTTCCACTAAGTGGTGAAGCCATTGAAGATGATGACGTTAGAGTCCGATCCCTCAGTCCTGCTGTATTCCGTATCCTGCATCTCTTTGTTCACGCAGCCCTGTACATGGGCCCTGCCCTTAGCATTGTAAGTGAGGAATCCCTGCTAAAGTTCCTGAAGCAAGAAGGATCGTCGAAGTACTGCCTTGAGCAAATTGAGTGCGACTTGAGAGCTTTAACACGAATACTTCACTCTCAAGAAGAACAAATTGTTGCCCTGCTGCATCTGTTACTTCATAAGACCGAAAAGCTGATTACAGGAGATGGTACTGAGGGACTTTGCACAACATCAGTCGCCAGAGAAAGATGGGAATTAAAGTTTGCCAAGATTGTCGATCCTGTGCTGAAAGACCTGCCACAAGTGTTACGTATCAACGTCATGTGTCGTATGAGGCCAAATTCGACCTCACAACGTTCCATTGAGGAAGAGATCGACGAGCAAGACGAGAGATATTTCTCCCAAAGTCAAGTATGTAGTCTCTATATTCCTCGACTATTCCGCGCAATCAAGCCTAAGTCGTTTCAAGAGCTTAAGATGCGATTGATTTACAGTCAAGAAGTGAAGAAATACCCATTTCTACAGTTGTATTTTGAGTACGAAACCATCCTGCCGCTTCTGGGAAATATTCACTCACTTCTGAAATGGAGCCGCCTGGCAAATACACATCTAGGCCACCGTCTTAGAAGATGTGACTCTCAGCAGCTCGTTAGCAGCTTCATCAGAGGAAAAGACGAAAAACAGTTTGGATCAACTGTAAGAGTGCCAAATTCGTCATTTAAAGAAGCATTTGAAGAATTTGAAGAATCATGGGAGAAAGTTCGCCCACTCGTCATGAAAGAAATCGGAAAAGAGAAAGACGATGTTGTTCCCCAAATCACCGAGATGACAGAGATATCCTTTTGCTTGTTGGAGTCCACAGGTCGTGGTATCTTCCTCACTACAGCCTTGAAAGTGCTTGCAAGATACCAAAACGAATTTTTGGTGAAGGCATTGCGTCTTTCTACGAATACTACGTGCCGCGCTTTAACGTTTCTCAGCAAAGGGACGTCTACAAGCGCTGCTCCAGTCATTCACCTGCAAGACGCTAACGAGAAGCAAGTTATCCACTTTCAATGGCCAGAAGACGCAGAAGATATCCTGAGGCATTCACATAACAACCCAGAGTATGGAATGGGCCATGAAGTTCAGTATGACTTCGAAAAGATTGAGATGGAGCTGGCCTGTTTATTGCTAGTTGGAAAGGCATACCTTTCAACATCAGGTGGTCTGAGAGAATTCATCTTTGCTCAAGAGCTGTTCCATTCCTATTCAAGCATCCTGGATGATCTCCATCGGGTCATTCCTCAACGACCTCTAACGCAGGCACTACGAGAAAGTCTCCAGCGACTGGAAGACGAAGACAAAACCAAAGTACAGGATTTGTTCAGCCACCTTGAAAGTCTTTTGTGTTTTCTGAAACGCACCGACGACGATCCTGACAAGCCACTTATGCAATACACGAATGAATGGCTATCTAAGCTCCCAATTCCTTTTCCACTGAAACTTCTACCAGAACCAAGAGTTGAAATCAAATTGAAACACGTTGCGGCCCTTTACGAAGGAGTGGAAGACATCTTAGCACAAACAACCATAAAGAGATTAAACAACATATATAGAAAACTTCTACCACGAGGAGCCAAGGAACATTTATCCAAAGTTCTACAGTGGAAAATGGCCAATCCCATCCAGACAATAGAAGCAGCGCTCCGACGATTTGCCTACAGGTATTTGTGTTCCGGCAAGACAGCACCACCGCCTGGCGACCCGCTTGCACGGTTTCTCATGTGTCAGTCCCTTTGGCCCATTGCCACCTTCAAGCAACAAGCCTCTGACGAAGAAAGTGTGGAATACGTGGTCCGGTCCATTTTCCCAGACAACTTGAGAGTAGAGCATACCTTTGAAGTTGTGAAGGCATTACAAGAACTGGCTAAGGTACGTTGCTACTTGTTAGCTGGATTTCCTTTCAAGATTAAAAGCTAGTTACTGTTTGTTTTGGTTTGTTTCGTTGCTTTTCGTTTCGTTTCGTTTTTTGTTTTGTTCTGTTCTGTTCTGTTCTGATTTGCTTTGCTTCGTTTGTTTGTTTGTTTGTTGGATAGGTTTATAAAATAAAGTGCGCACTCTTTATTCTATATATTCATTGTTTTATTCACAACAGAGCCAGAACCCGAAACGACCGCCATTAAATACAGTCCACAATGTGCGTAGCCGACAAAGAGCAGGACATGTGCGACGTGTGCCTCGAACGAGCAGAGTGTAAGATTACTACATCAGTACAGCCGACAGCATGGTCGGTCGCAATCAATGCTATAAAGTAGTTTTAAAGGGGAGGTGTCAAGGTTCGGGAGACTGGGTCTAGAATCGTTTGTTAATGGATATGGCATCTGAGAACGATATAATCGAGGTAAGATTTTCAATATTTGTATGAGATTCGCCTGAGTTCGATTCATCAGAAATTCAGATTGTGTTTCTTTCATTTCATTTCACACCTGCCAGTTATCGTTGACTTGTAAACATTTGCATTTGTTGAAACAAACAAAACACAGAGAATCTCAATATATTCCATTTGTTCTCACCTTTGTGGCCTTCTGATTTCCAAGGATAATAATAATAAGGACAACAAGTACGATGAAAACACCGAGTGGCGTGCAAACGATCCCGCGACTTTCATCCTCTTCCAAGTAGCATGGACATTATTTTTTCAGGTATATCATTTTGTTTCCTTTCCCTTCCTTCATAAGAACTTGCTCAACTTATCGTTCATTTGCGAGGTCGGTTCTCTTGGCCGGCCGCATCCTCGCCGAAGTCCGCCATGGCGAAAAGGCCAAACAGACAGGGGAGTTTGGCTCATTCTAATTGTTTTCCGACTACATCGGCAAAAAATAAGGCTAACACAAAACACAACAGATACTGTTCTAGGAACCTGGAAACATTAAATGAAAACAAACAAAGGATGGCTTCGATAAAACTGGATAAACTATGATTTTCGAACTTCAATTCACAGTATCGTCAAGACCTGATTTTGCGTTACGGTGGAGGAAAATCAAGATTTCGCTCACTCGGACCCAGACTTCTCTAGCCTTGACACGCCCCCTTCAAGCTAAATGAGGATTCCTGCTTCGGATTCTCTGGAGCCCAAACAAAGGTGTGCCGATGCTATCTTTTTGCTTCCTCAAACTGCTCTGACATTGCTGAGTATTATGTTCCAGGAACACTAAAACCATTTTAATCAGACTTAGTAATAAGGTTCAAAGATTACAATACCTAAGACCTTATTATACAGAATGTTAATATTTTTTGTCTCTTCGAATGTTAGCATTATGTTACAAAATTATGATACGTATATACAATAGTCTGTGCTACCTGTTTGAGCGCTAGTAACAGAACAGAATAGAAAGTATTTGATATTGTTTAAACGATGTAGACAATTTTCTGCAACAGCATTTAGATTTTCATAAGAAGAATATGTACATATTATCAGTTGAGTTATGTCAACAGAATGCTTTGCGTTGAACAGGCAGTGTTCATTATTGTGACAATATTTACTTGTCATTTCATTGCTATTTTAGTTTATCGAAAAATCCAGAAGAAGGTAAACCGGCTGATTTGATAATTTTAAAACCAACGTCACATACGTTGTTCAATTTAGAATTTGAACATACTTCCAGATAACGCGTAGCGATTGAGCTAGGACGACAAGGGCGCTATAAAGCACATTGATCTAGAATTTGTTTCGGATGTGTCATCACCTGAGTGAAAGTAGTGATCAAGAAAATTTTCGACAAATTTTACCATTGCATTAATAAACAGACTGTTCTGCTTACAATTGTGTTCGTTCCTTTTGCAGAATGTTAAAAGAATAGAGCAAAGTTAGATTGAAAAGTGAAAACTTTTGTTATAAAATTAAAGTAATACTTGTCAAAGCCAACCTGTTAAATAACACCATAAGCAAAGTAGTTGTTATATATCAGAATAATAAGTTAAAATATATTGACTACTTTTTAAAACAGTTTCACAGTTTTCCGAAGGAATATCTCCGAGTGGACTGACTGACTGACTGGCTGACTGACTGATTGACCGACTGACCGACTGACTGACCGACTGACTGAGTGACTGACTGAGTGACTGACTGAGTGACTGACTGACTGACCGACTGACTGACTGGCTAACTGACTGACTAACTGACTGACTGAATGAATGAATGAATGATTTATTGATTGATTTATTGATTGACTAGTAATGACAGCTTAATTATATGATTGATTGCCGACGATATTACTGACCTTGACACACACACACGCACACGCACACGCGCGTACACACACACACACAGTCACACACGCACACGCGCGTACACACACACAGTCTCACACGCACACACAGAGCGATATTATTAAGAACGGAAATGAAACAGAACCAGAACAAGTATAAAGGCTAAACAGTAATGATAAACTCGTAATACTCCGGCTCAATACCCAATAATTTTAAATTTCGCCTTTAATTATTTGTTTGCTTCTTTATACAAAAGATATATTTACATTCTTTAAAGCCTTTTCAATCAATTTGTGCCGAGCAGAGCTACTGTTCTTTTATAAATATGTAAGTCAGTCTGAGTGTGAATTTTTTGCTTGACCACACAGATATTTGCTATTGGCCGGTACAATCTATTCTTACAAATTGAATTACACTTTATGGTATTATAAATGTATCTTGAAATGAAAAATGATTTTCAATAGTAAAGCAGAAGCCTGCCTTCGCAGCGAGACTTTTGCGAAGGGAAGTTAGCGTCTGCGAGTGCTAATACCAAGATAAATGCATAAGACAAGGATTTGATTATTTCTGGAAACTTAGGCTCCATGTCTATTGCGGTCACACCACTGTCAGATTAGAGTTCTGTAGTCAAAATACTCTGAACACAGTTCTTAATTTGTTAATTTATTTCCTGAATAAAAAAACCTTTCTCCAAAGAAGGACATCCCTGGACACAAACAGCACAGTCCAATGGATATAGGACCCTGAAACGAAATGATTGAGATCAGTATAAAAACCTTTTTTTCTTCTTAAAAACGTAAAGAGGATTCTTGCCAGAAGTGGTTGTAACTGTGTTTTGTTTGAACGATTTACTGGTCACATTTAGTTTGTGTTTGAATATATGAGTCGGGGGAGGGGTATTGTGGAGTGAGGCTGCAAGAATAATTTGTTTTTCACTGATTCAAAAGTACGCTGTGAATTACTTTTTCCTATTCCCCTCTCTGACCGTCTCTTTTCTTTTACAGTGACGTACCGTGCAAATTATTTTTCCCGCCAGTTTTGATCGCCCCCTCCTCCCCCCATTCGTTGCCATTTAACTTTACAAAATGCATCTGGATAGTGCAATATTTCTGAGGGGTATCTCCCCTCCCCCTTACAGAATTTTCTGGATGCACAGCGGCCCTGGAGATCGCGGAACCTGACTAAGTTTTGCAATGATATTTGTTTGGAACACAAAAGAAGAACGAAGGCGGTTTCGCTGCTGCCCAGCTTGAGATCTATATCGTCTATGATTAGTATGTTCTTCTCTTCTGAGTTAAAACTGTCGGTCCCTTACATCTTATATCTGAATTGAGGATCGATCAAGGACGGCTGAGGACCCCTAACGTCATAGTGATCGATATCATATGTCCTCAGTTATTGACTGTTCATTGACTGCTAAAATTGTCATCAAAAATTGGTTTTACCATAAAATTTTCAACTAATCAAAAGTAGATCTGTCGGTATTAACAGGGGAACACATCGATTTGAAGTATCAATCGAATGCTTTCTCACCCATGCATGTCCATAAAACTTAGCTTTTTCTACAATCACAGTCTGTCCCTTGATAAAAGTTGCTAACCGAAATGAAAGGACATCTGGAACCACTGAAGAAATTGTTTGCACTTCACCACCCTAGCCTTAATGTTCCCACAGTTAAACCAGTAATCACGATCAATATCATGAGAGAAGAGGTTTGCACTTACCTCGTCATCTAACACAAGGCGCGGTTTCCTTTGATATGAGACTTTGGTGGTTTTTGTAGGTGTTGCTGTAACCTTGCCCGAGTCCAGAGGCGACACACTCCGTGATCTACCATCCCCCTCCCCCCTGAATAACATATTCTCACTTATGTTCCATTCAGGCACTGAAAGCTCTTTATCAGGTGAAAACTGCTCCTCGACCCAGTCCTCCAAATCATATGTTGAAGTGCTAACAGTCCTAACAGGGACATTAGAAGCTTTATGACCTGAAAGCAAAGTCCGCTCATTAAAGTCGTATGAAAAGCACTGTGTTTCCACTGTTTTGACACGTGAATTACAGTGGGTTTCCACGGTATTATCACGTGAATTACACTGGGTTTCCACGGTGTTAACACGTGAATTACACTGGGTGTTCACGTGTGCAATGGCAGGTGCTCCATCAACAAGACGTTGTTCACGTGAAAGTACGTGACGCAAATTTTGTTCTTCGCACCACCTCGCTTCATAATGCATTCTTCCCTGGTGAACTTTTACTTTTTTTCGTAAATTTTCAAGTTCATTTTTGAGCAATGCATTTTCCTCGTAGACTTTCCTTTGCTGGTAGTTGGCTTGGCCAAGTTCCGGCTCCTTGTCAGAGTGTTTCCTTTCGAAGGTTTTAATGACACCTGTTTCTGGTAGTGCTAATGCCGGACTGCGTTCTTTGATTGCGCCTGGGAACAAATAATAGATTTAGATAAGAAAAGTTGACTTTCAGCACATTTGGAAGATTAACATGAAAATTGTATTTCCAATTTCAGGAACTTACTCTAAAATATTACATTCATAGAGACCAAAATGTTCACTTTGTATTTTTAAATATATTAAAATACTTATAGCGGACTTCGTATGAGTGTCGAAAAGTCTTGCCTTGACTTTGCATTGTCTTTACTTTGTGATTCCATTGGTTTATCAATTTACTTCCAGCGAATCACGAAAGGAAGCAATAACACTATTGTTTCTTAGCCAATCACGCTTCAGAGTAATGACAAGACATTACAAGACAACACGTGCGTGCGCGCGTGCACTGCATTTTGGCGCCACAACCTTGCGACGCGCGCCATTTTCCCGCCTCTGCACTAGCTCGATGTACTGCTGAATTTAATGTATTGTATAAATGCCTTTGCTTATGGTGATGCAACACTCATGCGAAATTGCTCCATACCCTATTTCTTCGATTAACCGCTAGGGGCGCTTATTTCAATTTTCATGTGAAATGGGGGACGATTATTCGAGGAAGAACGATTTTGGCTCGGATAAAATTTTTAATCTTGAAAGCATAATGTCAAAGAGATACTGATAACGATATACGCTTTACAGTTTGGTTTGCTGAACCGAGTTCTTTGATATGGCCTACATGTAACTATGTTTCTTGCTTGTCGTCCAGTTCTTCTACTTATACATTCTCTCTTAGGGCTTAGTCGAAGAAGGGCACATAATCGAGAAAATAAGGAATTTAATGTAGACTCAATTTAACTAGAATTTCTTTATAGTGTGCTATAGTCTCATAGAGCATAAGTATAGTTTGTCATGTCACAACATGATCATATATCATGTCATGTCATGTCGTACATGTGTCATGTCATGTCATGTCAAACTGAGAGCGATTTCCATTTTTCGTGTCTGGACAGCCTCCCTGGTCAGTTCTCAAATGGAATGCAACAACTATCGGAACTGTTTCTGGCCAGACTGGCCCTGCTCGTGGATTAGAGCCGCGCAGTTCTCCCGTTCCGGACGGCCACCTGGAAGGCGCACGAACTGACTTGGTGACTTTTGCCAGGCAAAATACACGCGCGCGCCTTTACCTTTCCATTTACAATGTCTACAATGGCCAGAACCAGTTCTCTCTGGCCGGCCAGCCCCGACAAACGGAAAGCACCCTGAGTGAAGTGTCATAACGTCTCAACATATGTGAAACACGAAGTGTGACTATTCAAATGAAAGCTCTTGATGAGTACTTTGACTCGTGAGAGTGCCTTTCAATCACTCGGTGACATGTCACTAGTAACTTCTCAACGCATGGGTAAACAAAGGCTGCTGTCGCATTAAAGCCTAACACTAGTGTAACACCAAATTTGCGGCGTTTAGAATTCTAAAGGCCTCTAAACACCGACAATTTGGTGTTACACTGGTGTTAACAACAGTGTTAGGCTCAAATGCGACCGCAGTCAAAGTGTTACCTGATTCGAAAGAAAGCTCTTGATGAGCGCATTCCCACTGCGCTGTTTGTTTCTTGGCACCTTTACTTGTAGGGTTCTAAGACAACAAGCTAAAACTCGCCGAATGGGTTAACATCTCACCTATATCAAAATGTACTCACCTATCACTTGCTCCAGTGTCTCAACAGGTGTTTGGAGTTCCTTAGCGATCAGCTGTCTCAACACTTTAATCTCCTCCTGATATTTACGGATGAGACTGTCCTTTGGATCCTCGTTAATCCGAGGTTTATTTTTGATGTTTTTAGCCCGCTTAGCATACCGCAAAGTACTGAGCGTTTCCTCGTAGTTATTCGCGCCCGGGCTGATACACGCGATCATAAGAGTCCTCGAGTTACCACCGATCGAATCCTGTAACAGCCTGGTTAGTTTTGAGTCTCTGTAAGGCACGTGTTTCGATTTGCCGTCCACCAACGATGAGATTACGTTACCAAGAACTGAGAGAGACAAGTTAATCTTGGTTGCTTCCCGTAGTCGCTCGCCCGTAGCACCTGACTTTCGCTGTCTTTCACTTCCAGCTAAATCAACTAAGTTCAGTTTACCTTTCCTGTAAAATTCCTCATCTTCATTTTGTACGCAGACTTCAAGGTCCACGATAAAAATGCAGTGAGACCTGGACGAGTCCGCATTCAGCAACGTTGCACCAACAGAACGATGCTTTCCACCGATTTCTATGATCTTTTCCATGTCATCATACGAATCAACAGTAATGCTTGATAATCCTTTGACATACATTCCTCTATCCGGGTGTTCTTTGATATCTAACTTACATCTACTTTCCTTTGCTAACAAATCTCGAATTTCTTCGTTATAGATTTCCAGATATGACACGTGTAAAAGATGTTTCCAGTTGCCATGACAACTGTGATTTTGAACACCCTTAAGAATATGCTGACAACACCTGGGTATAATTCCTCTCTTGCTGTTGGGCTTCGCCAGGCCCTGCATTGTAAATGTCTTACCACACGAGGTCTGGCCATAAGCAAACACAGTACCGTTATATCCGTGGACTACACTCTCCACAATCGGGTGCACAATGTCAGTGTAGATTTTCTCTGTAGTGCTGTGCGGGCTGTAAACCCCATCGAAAGTGTAGAGTTTGCTGGATTTATCCTTTGCACCGCCCTTGCGGAGGCAGCACTGTTGAAGGGACGCATCCACAGTCAGTACAACCTCCGTATTGGCTTCTACTTCTTTGGCGTTCAGTGGTCTGCAGCGAGCTATGACCTTAATAGCCTCACACATGTTCTACAGCACTTGTGGCTGTTTGTCGGTATTTTCGACTCATTTATTGTCTTCTGTCAATTGAATCTGTTGGCAAAAGTAAAAGGAAGCATTGTAGCCGTTGTGGTATTTTACTCTCGCTCAGCCTCTGCCACTCCCCCTCGACCCTCTTTCCCTAACTTGGATTTCATGTCAGTGTTTTCAAAACTTCAGACAAATACAACCAGTTATTTCTCCAATATGAAACACACCCATTTAGGGTGTTTTGAAATAACTACAGATGCGTGATTTATTTAATTGTATAAACATTCTATAACTACTCAACAGGTACTTGCTCCTCCTCAGCTAATTTAGCTCCCTCCCCAACACAATCACTGTTAATTTCGCCTGATTCTGATTACTTTATATCTTTAAGGTTTGTACCCAACAATCACCGGTTTGTGAACTGTTCTCAGGACTTTAACTTTTGCATTACCAAGAAGACAGCAAAGACCAATGTCTTGCGTTGACAGAGAGTTCCATTTGTAGTCCCCTCCAAACATTTGGCTTGTTTCGTTCGTTTATGGCGTCACGATATAATGCTTTGATTACCACTGAAATAGAGGGACATATTTGTAAAACAATCGTCTCGTATCGCTATTGAATAATGGTGACACCTTCAGTTCAACAAATAGTAAATTTTCTCGGCAGGTGTCACAGCAAAAAAGCTCAAGAATAAAAAAGAGATGTTTGACTGCAATCTTTCTTTGTTTTAATACCGAGTCCAAAAAGATGTAATTTTACTTCACCGTAAGAGCAGGATAGCAGTACTGTTACACGAAAAAGATGGTCTTATCATAGAAATAGAACCCGAGCGCGTAACGCGAGCGAGCCTCGAAGTTTGGACTAATAAGAGGGAATTGAGATTTACTTATCTTCTTTTCATTTCCTACTTCTTCCTTCTTTCCCAAATCTGACAAGCTACGAATTAATGTAATTTTTCAACAATGTTTAGGTTTTTTAATCATCTTCGAATAAAGTAGTAGTGTTTATTCAGATATGACCATCACGAGAAGTGTCCAACTGCGATTTTTCTGTTGTAGCCACCCGCAAAACTATCAAGATAAAAAACAGTTATCGATCATAACGGATCGGATGGAAGTATCAAATGGACACAGCTAGAGTACAAACACAAAGCACCGCCTACTAGGGGTATACGTGAATCTGTATAATACTAAATCGATTTTTATAGTATACCTATTTCATTTGTATGTACATGAACTTTTTTTTACTGCTTCAAAATTCTACTTAAATTTATTGGGATCTTCTCAATTGGTTCTTTGGCGTAACGATCAATTTTGAGTCAGTCAACTCTTGTATTATGTGCAACATCAGTTATCCGTCATTTTCGTGGTTTCCTTTTGAATTAATTTGAATAAAATTAGTTTTATCATTTTTCAGCACAGAAAACTATCGAAAGTCGCCGTAATGCTAACCAATATTCCGCTAAAAGTAAAAGTGTCCGTTGTATATCACATATACCTGCTGGATGTTTGCAAAAACACACGCAGGTACCTGCTAGTCAGCGCTGCTGCAGGGACTAGGAATACTCTACACTAACTGCTGCTATGCATGAAAGCTGCAGCATGTGCTCTCGTAAATCTAGTGTGTGTGTGTGTGTTTGTGTGTATGTGATTCGCTGATCCTTTGGATTTTAATAGTAAATCGGTCGACCGTAATTAATTTTGCTTAGACCCGAAATTCGGTCCAAAAATGGGATGAGTCCAAATCTGCTACATCCTGCGGAAAGTATCTTAAAAACTTGAAACCCAAACAAAATGATAGGTAAATTCCATTGATTCGCCTTTAACTTGCCCCATGTGCTACTATGCTCGGTTTTGTACCTTATTCAGTTCCATCTCAACTAGTCTCCAAAGCAGTCGACTTTGTAGCTGGAATGCCTCCCTCGGAAGCACGTGTGTGTAAATGTTTGCTTGTGCGTATGTGTGTGTGTGTGTGGGGGGGAGGGGGTATAAAATACTTGAGCATGAATATAAGTATGTATATGTGTGAGTGAAGGCATCATCATTATCATCTTTATCATCATTATCATTATTATTATCATTATCATCATTATCATCATCATTATCATCATTATAATCATTATCATCATGATCATCATGATCATCATGATCATCATTATCATCATGATCATCACCATTATTCCTTTCCGCGAGAGCATGGTTCGTCCACCAGAAGTCTCTAGCACACACGATTATTTGCCGGGTTCTTTACATGTCCCAAGGAATACCCCGACATTTCCAGCTCTTGTAGTTGTAGTGTGGACAGCCCCAAGTTGTGGCGAGCGTGCAAAACTCTAGGGGGGGGGGGGCACATACTCCCCAGAAAGTGTCTGAAAATCATACGTTGCGAAATCGCTTCTGGTTGTATTGTGCATGACGCAGTCGAAAGAGCGCTCCAGCGGCCGAAAATCTGCCCTGATCTATCCCCCCCCTCTCGCCTGCTCTGACCTTGCTTTATTTGGCTGTGTTTTATCACACTCACTATGCAGCTCAGCACTCGTCAGTACTTAAAAGAGAACCCACCCATTTTAGACCCAAAAAACAAGTCGGTCAATGTTTTAAATTGTTTCCGATATAAAGATACACAGACGCGATTTGGATCTGGCATTTAAATGAAAGCACTAAAGAGTTATATAAATCTCCTGTAGTGCCTTGACCATAAATATCAAATGTGTATGTTATGACTATAAAACCGTACACTCCGATACAAGAAAGCTACGGAACTTAGACTGACTTTCCTACATCAAAATTGTTTTATCATTTTCACAGACCTCGTGTCGTTTGCTTTTGATTTGACATGAGAATCAAGAAACTAAATATACACAAAACTGTTATAACACTATGTCGGAAACACATTTAGCTCTCACCGTGCTGTTGTATTTTACTGATACTCGTTGGTAGAAACCTCCAGAGATTATTGTCGTTAGTCGATGATCCATCCTTTGCGGATATCACCAATGTTCGATTTCCTCCAACATCACCTGGCTTATTTATATAAATCTCATATAAAGACCATGATTTCTCAGTGCGTGGGCAGAATTCAATCTCTTTTTGGCTTGTTAATTCACGAGATCTCAAATTCGAAGTCAATACGTCACGGTTGAAAATAAGAGTTACGGTTGAAAGTGTTTTTCCAATGAAAGATTTACGAGTTGTACGGTTGGTCGCTTGGCACATTCCGGACAAGCCTGAAAAGTGGCGGCGAAGTTTTATTGCCAGTCAAGGGTAACAATATTTGGTCAAACACGAGACTTTCTGTCAAGTTGGAAACAAAACAACTCTCTACTGGTAATGCCATTTTTTCCTCTTGTTTCCGTTGATAATAGCTATTTTTTAGTAAGATAGAGGAAATTTTTACCAAGAATTTTGAAGCGACACTGTTACTGACAGCTGACACAAAGATTGGCATTCTGTTTTTCAGACTCATTAGCGACAATTAATTGAACTTATATTTTGAATTGAAGTACCGGCAAGTGACGACCATAAACTAATAGATGTTAGAGCACAATTCCAAGTTTTACTTTCAATTCTGTCATAACATTTACTACAATAAACAGAATATTATACTTAAACATTCGAATTCTTGAAAAGTTGTATGAAAGATATATTTCTTTTTCGGAAGAGAAATAAACCGGATCATTTGTATCAATGTCACGCTCCACAACACTAGTCACTTCCTAACACGGTGTTGATGCCAAAGGAGTTGGTGTGTGAAGGCAAATCCCCTATGATGTCATTGTGTCTGTACACAAAATGTTGTAATGATTGCACGGTCAGTGAGTCTTTGTGCTTCTTGCATTCTTCAACAATGAAGTATTTGTATGCTTCTTTGCTGTTTCATTGGCTGAGTTCTTTGATGTAAAATCTTGTAAGCAGGCCGTGCCCAATTCAATAAAACCAGAAAAACAAACTTCAGCTGTTGACAATTAGAATGAACTATGAAGTGTAGTTAACAAATTATTTTGATTTACGAAGATCGCAGTGTATCTTTGTCAAGGTTTTCTATGATTAGCGGCGACTAATTTTGGTGATTTTTGTACCTTGGAATTAAGCGACTATTAAATTTATTGATTTCTTTGTTTTTTTGAAAAAAAAGACTATTGAAAAAATTGTGTTTAGCGATACAATTTTTTATGAACTCGCTAAAATCGCTAAATTTACTAACGGCTAATAATAGTAACCTTAAGATTGTTCCTGTATTACAAGTCATTGGAAAGTTCCTGGGTTTCCATGGATACCGTAACCGAGTACCTTTTCTAAGCCCTCTATTATTAAATTTTTAGTATAAACCTAACAAGTGAATAGCACTTTTCGCGCGCTCTGATTGGTCAATAAAAGGTGAATATCCATCACTATTCACCTTTTTCCATTCATGCGTGAAACAAGACAACATGGCGTCCCGTTTCGCAACTGTTTCTGATGGAGAAATTAATGCCATGAATGAAGCAGCAACACCACAAAACACGCCGAACCGGCTCGGTAAATATCCACCACTAGTCACCTCCACTTCGGGGAATAATTGTTAACTATATGCAAAATAATACAGAATACCACTTATCTATTCTTAACAAAATATAGTTTTTTTGTTGAATGTTATTTTATGCGCTAATATAACAAAACAGCTAGGCCAACGTGTTTACCGGTAGTTCATTATGACCCAGGCATCACTGACATGATCAGAAAATCTCTTAACTCTTTATTATTATCTTTAAAACTGTTGTAGGGGTGCTTATTAGAGGGATGCTTATTAAATTTCAGGCAGTAGAGGAGCTTATTGGAGGGGGGTCTTAATGGTGGAAATACGGTAATCTGTTTTGTAGATAGCAAAGTTTGGGGTCAGTTTGAACATGATACGCCATTTGCTAATCTGTGGAAACTTCCAGATACAAATGACGAAGCCCGATGAAGAGCCGAGACAGAGACTAGGTACGGGCAGAAGAGGACAGAGACTAGGGGACCATTCATTATTTATGCCAGGAAGTGGGCTGGCAAGAATATATATAAGGGGGGGGGGGCATCACAAAATTTAGAAAGTTAGAGGGGTGAATGAGGTGAATGTTTTAGCGACCCCACCGAACCTCAAATGTCAGACCGCTCCCTCCCCAATTTTTCTAAATCCGCTAGTTCAAGACTCACCTTATCAAAACACTTTTTCTTTTGTGTCTCATTTTCTTTTTCAAGTGTCGTTGATATCTTTATCACTCTCTGAAAGCCTTTTCCTCCAGAAAAGTAATTTA
Source organism: Epizoanthus illoricatus (assembly GCA_026546655.1). NCBI lineage: Eukaryota > Metazoa > Cnidaria > Anthozoa > Zoantharia > Epizoanthidae > Epizoanthus > Epizoanthus illoricatus. Next base: position 25,745 of record JANVCK010177742.1, read on the forward strand.
TTTATATTTCGCTAATCTCGATTCAAGCAAAATGTATGGGATTTTCGAAAAGGAGGGGAGGTGATAAACTCGGTAGCTGTTTTAAAAATATATCAGTGCAGAACTAACAACGCTGTGAGATAGATCAGAGACAGAGGCAGAGGCAGAAACAGAGAGACAGACAGACACAGACACACAGACAGACACAGGGACAGACCAGAGACAGAGACAGGGAAGACACAGACACAGGTACAGGTACAGGTACAGGTACAGACACAGACACAGTAACAGACAGAGACAGAGACAAAGACAGAGACAGGGACAGAGGCAGAGGTAGAGGCAGAGACAGAGACAGAGACAGAGACAGAGACAGAGACAGAAACTTCACTTCACTTTCATAAACTTTACTGGCATGTTCGCAACAACTGGAAATTGCCAAAGCAGTAATTATTTTACAAAAGGTATAGTGATAAATAATACATATAATCAATACAATATCTTTTTTTCAATTACATGATACATGAGACAGAGAAAGATACAGAGACAGACAGAGACAGACAGAGAGAGACAGAGACAGAAGCAAAGACGGAAACGAAGACAGAGGCAGACACATAGACAGTCACAGAGACAGAAACAGAGGCAGTGGCAGAGACAGAAGCAGAGACAGAAACAGAGGCAGTGGCAGAGACAGAAGCATACACAAACACAGGGACAGAGACTGAGAGAGAGGCAGCGGAGACTGAGACAGAGGCAGAGGCCGAGACAGAGACAGAAATAAACAGACAGACAGACATAGACAGACAGACAGAGACAAACAGACAGAGGAAGGGACAGGAACATTCGCAGAGTCAGAGACAGAAGCAGAGATGAAGACGGTAGATACTAAGGTAGAGACATGCAGCATGGACAGAGACAAAGACTTCAAATTTTACTTTAGCGATGCTTTATTGGTATGTTTACTTTACAGATAAATTGCCAAAACGATACTATAAATATAATATTAGTGCAAAACTAGTACAATACAGTACAATAGTACGTTAATACTACTTATAGCAACAACAGAGACAGGTACAAGGACATGGACACGGGCAGACAACGCTCCCACGTTATCACGATAAAAGCTGGTGGGGGGCTTTAATAGAGATGTTCTTAAGCGTGATATTGCCAGAATGACTGGGAGAGGTTGAAGTCTCTTATTTGTACTGTTTCGGGACGCTTTAATATTTGTTTCCGATGTGGCCAATGTGGAAGAAACCATTCACATTGTCACATGATCCCCCATGGTAAAGCTGTCTAGCAAATATAGCATGTTAGATTTTAATTTCTTGAGGTCAGGTGTGCAAGCGATTCAGGTCACCTACTGCTGGCCAGCATATAAACAAACACATTCACTCTAAAGTTTACAAGATACTGATGTGGAGAAAGGAGTCGCATACACTGCCTGAAAACCATGTCCGGGATATAAAAGTGGAGTTCGTTTTCCCGACAAGAGTTCTGTTAAGCTGTGCATATGCTACAACAGTTTCGAAATCTTCGTGTTTTAGATATTCATTTTTGGCGAGTCACATTGAATCATCCATGGGTTCACTTTTCATTGTATATTTTAAAATTTGACGGTGAAGCTGATTTAGACTGAATTTGAAAATCCGAGTTTTAGTGGGAAAAAGAAAACTTGGCGTTTGTTTGAAAAAATTCGACATCAGTCATCAAAAAGAGGCGAGCCAAAGTAGTAGTAGCCAGGCCAAATCCAGCCCAACTGACCAATATAGACTATTGCCGGAAGGAAAAAAGGTTCAAATGTCTTTCCAATGATACTTGCATCAATTGCTTACAAAATGAAAGGTCTACTTTGTTCCACATACTTTCTGCAAAAGGATAGCTCCTCAAAATCTTGTGATGACGCGGCTGTCTTCATCCCACATGGATTTAGTTTCCCGCAAAAACTAAAAACCCTTCAAATTAATGCAAATCTCATCTTTGCAATAGTCTTTTATAGTATAATGTAAATAGCTTTTCCAATTTTCTATTTTAATTAAGATATATTTGTAACTTTTTATTAGCAGGGCCTCTCTGAAAATCACGTTGTGAGAGAGACCCCTGGATAAATATTGTTATAAATAAATAAATCAATCAAATTTAGAGGACTTCCGTTGCATATGGTTCAGGTCACTCCCACACTAATCTGTTTTCGTATAAAACACATAATTTCTTATGCGCTTGTACCGATCGTTCACACAAAGAGCGATGGAAAACAGAGATCTTTATCTCTGAAAACGCAGGATTTCGAAAACGCTATTTAAATTGGAGAGATTTGAAAATGCATCAAAACAAAAACGGACTCTTTGGCCACGTATAGTCTACACTAATACTGAGTAGTAATACTTGTCAAAAACGGAGGTTTTGAAAATGTTGGTAGATTAGTTTAAAAATACTTTGGTTTTCTACGTCGGCGAGTAGGCCAAATGATGGGATTGATCAACTACAAGTTGATAGGTTATGTTTTTTGCCGTGCATGAGGGTGAAAGGTTTTGAAAACGTGTTAGTCTGGACGTGTCCTCAGACTCAGTTCCTGTAAAAACAAAACTCTTCAAACATATCTCTCAATGCAAAAACCGTTATCAAATTCAAAGCCAGCCTTCATGCACATAACTGGTAGGCGTGACAAGGTAAAAACGAACGCTAAAGACAAAAGTTCCTGGGGGTGGGAGTGGGGGTGGGGAGTGGGGATATGCTGCCCCGGAAAAAATTGAAATATGGGACCTTCGTGCAATCTGAGAGTAATTGTCATCATTTTGATAATCGTTTTGCTATTTTAAAATGTTTATCTTTTATTCACGATTATTTATACCGTTAGATTTAGTTCCTGGTCTTGTTTGGAAACGAAAACTGCGGGAATTATGCACGTATCGATGTTAAGCCGGAGGTGAGGCACTTGCTCACTCTTGTCAGCCTGACAGTCAGGTGTTCGACCAATATTTGTAGTGCAGCCAGTCCGCAGAGTTGCTTAAATTGACCAACATTACCTGGTCCAGGTTGGGGATTTTGAACTAAAATTCTATAAAATATTCAAATGCCCTATATCTTCCCCGCCTCTCCCTACCCCGCCTCCGACTTAACGTTGATAGGTGCATATTATTCGATCGCTTCTAACTGGACTGGACGAGGGCTACTCAGTGATGGGCCGGCCGTTATTTAAGGAGAAATTACTTTCTAATGTTGAAGAAAGACCCCCCACCATGAGTATACATTTGTAACTACCTACCCTCCTTCGATTATCTATACAAATTCAGTTTCAAGACTCCCATGTTCTTTACTCTCCGTGTTTATTTAGAATAGGCATTACTTCCTATTGCACCTAT
>JANVCK010177743.1:0-15213 GCA_026546655.1 Epizoanthus illoricatus
GCGGAATACAAAAAACGTTTGAACGAACAGATACTATATAAACAGTTGTGTTAGAAATACCTCCCAGAAATGAACAGTTGAACAGAACTTTGTGATATAAATAGCTGTAATGCTATTAGTATCTATAGTATCATTAAAATTATTGTTCCAAGCTCCACTTGCATTGTAGCTTCTAACTTTCTATTTAAAATTGTGGTATTTGAAAGAATACATGAAACATTAAATAGAATGCATTAGATGGGCCTATATATGTGGGGGCTTATATCCGGGGGGAGCTTATAACCGGAATATTATTTTTGTTAGCAGATAGATGAGCCTATATATATATATATATGGGGAGGGGCTTATAACCGGGAGCTTTAATGTGGGATTTTACGGTAGTTCCTTAAAACTTTCAGCGGTATTTATCGCTCGTTTGTAATGTTTCACGTAATTCATTTGTTACCAGGACGATTCAAATGAGACATGTTCAATCGATCCCTGCTTAACAAGACCTTTTCTCCAAAGCCAGCCTCGCACACTGCGTTTTTGTCGGAGTACTTTCTTCAATGAATTGTTATTGTAACTGAGTCAATTGTAATGGAAATTTTAAGACAAGAGATCGTAGAAAGTTCTGCGACAACTGAAACGCAGCGTGTGAGGCCCGCTTAACGGTGATAAAACTGTTGGTCCATAAGCTAGTACTTTTCTGGTACTGTTATTCGTAGAGAAGCTGGCAAACTTTAATTTAACCTTTTGGTGGATCTAGACAAGGTTGTTAACCAGAAAACCAAGAATAGAGGCCATATTAGACAATGAAAATGGGGTTATCCAACACATTGCAAATACTGGCATTCCCGACTCTTAGGTTTCATTCATTCACTCATTTAACACACTTGGTTTGTTCACGAGAAATTGTTTATAACGTCGAACTGTCATGTGTAGAAGTAAATCAGTATATCAAATATTTTTGCTGACATTAAATGTCGAGTTTCGAAAACGTTTATTGTGTGGACTTTAACTTATAATAGGGCTTTAATTAACTGAAATGCGCAGCGGCATATACGCACGTATGTAAATGTAAAACATCGGCAAGAAATTAAAGTATTTTTAAAAAAGTGAATACCTACACGGAGCGCGACATGTTACTACAGCTGCACGTATACTTCGCAAAAGTTTAGCTACCTTTGTACAATAGTAAAATTTGACAAAACTTCGATAAACATTTTACTTCTATCGCACTTGATAGTTTGCGTGTGCTGTCGGTGCTCTGTCAACTATAAAACCCAACAAAATGTACGGAGATGTTGCGATTTTAGTATCCCATTAACATTTCCACAGTTTCCGAAAAATCGATCAAACAATGAGAATGGCTATGCAATTTCCTATTTCCTTATTTGGTGCACACTATTCCTGTAACGGGAACAATTGTCCAATACTGTTCCCAACAGGTTTAGGAACAATACTGGTGTATCTACATCATCGAAATTTCGATGATAGTGTGCTGAAATGCTATTTATATGTTAATCATACAGTGACAAAAATGTCTGCTTTCTGATTGGCCGAGAGAAGTGTCTTTCATTTGAAACTGAATCAAAATGTTTGAAATTGCGTGCAGATTTCGGAAATTAAGTGCAAAATGTTGAAATCACTCTCCGATTGGCCAAAAGCAACTGGGAAGAAGTACATCAATCAAATCGTAGCTGTTGGTATATAGATGCACATTTGGAAACGTCCGGAAACTGTTCGGGAATGGTCTGACAGTGTTCGGAGAATGTTCAGAAAATGTTCGGTAGCTGGCATTCGGAAATCTGCGAAAATGTTCGGAATATCATCGGAAGGCTTTGGAAAAACTTCGGATGTATTCGAAATCTTTGGAAGTGTTTGTAAGATCCTCGCAAGTGTTCGTAAATCCTTCGGAAATGTTCGGCAAGTGTAAACTTTCTTCTTGTCAATCAGATTGGTATCTGTAAGTTTAACAAGTAAAAACATGGTCTCTCGTCCAATTTTGGAATGAATCAGCACTCGTAAATTTTCAAAGTCCACAAATTTCACTCGCTTCGCTCGTACAAGGTAGTCTTCAAAAAATATACTTGAACTGATTTTATAATTCCGAATTTTACTTCAAGGTCATTAGATTTAATATTGGTATAAATAGCGAGTTCGGAAAACGTTGATATAAAATTATATATTGAGTTGAAAACTGTCGCTTAACGGGCCACTGTTCCTTTTTCTGACCATCTCTAAGCCGCAGGCAGAATAACGCCCGATAGACAAGTTGCCAAAAGGGGTATGTTTCGTAGACGTACTAGGGAACGATATAAATTAGAAATGAAAGCGAACAATAGAAAGCTTGGAACAACTACTTGTTTTGCATAGTTCTCCGTCATTCCTTACGATTCCCCGTCATTCCACATTATTTTGATCATCCACATATTTTAATTGTTCTTCGTTATTCGCCATCATTCTCCATTATTCTCCAACATTCCTCATCATCTCACCCCGCCTATCATTCTCCCCGATTCATTGTTTCCCATAATTCACCACCACGCGTTTCTTATCGAGTTTTCGCGTTTCATCACTCGACTCTCATACAACCCTCATTCTCGTTTGATCCGGCCAAGAGTTGGACGAGAGTTTGGTCAGGTCAAACGAGGATGGGAGTCAATGAGAGTTGACGAGATACATAAAACAAACAAACACAAACTCTCATCGACTCTCATCAAAATTTGAACGAGAGCGAGAGTTTGAACTCTCATCAACTCTCATGTACGTTTGAACCGGCCTCAAAGCATGACCATATATCACCAGCCTAATCCAGGGTCATTGATCAATTCATATTTTTAATCCAAACCTCAACATAATTCACTATGAAAATACTTGCAGTAGAAATGCCTCTATTTACAATACTTATCTCATCAAGTTATTTACACAACCATGGTAGACGCAGAACCAAAATAGCAACCTATATAACCAGACAAATTACACCCTGTTTAACATGATTTAAATATGCATTCAGATTATATATGAAGTACATAAACACACATTACCAGTCGGGTTCACGCAGCAATGTCTATAAGATTCCATGTCAGAAATGCAGAGCTATTCAGTATAAATATATAATAATGCTCTAATTTTTGTATAAATGTTAACATAAAAAAAGTAAACGAAAAACATCAAGTGTTATTAAATTCTATACTAAATGAAAAATAGGACCATATTCAGAAATTCAACGGCTTTTTAAATAAAGAAAGAAATGACTTTTCATGACTATGTGAACCTTGTCAGATGTGTGTAAATAGTAACGACAGAATTCTGACAATGAGTAAAATCGTATTACATCCTGCCAGAAGCACTACTATAGTCACGATTTCCAGGTATAGTCCTCTGGACAATTAGGTAACCTAAGAATGAACACCCCATCTAAAATATCATTGTCTAGTTCCACAGGCTTCCCAAGTTTAAAGCGTAGCGTTGCTTCCTCAATACTCTAATAAATAAAACGTTCGCTGCGGAAGGGAGTTGACCTCTTCTGTTGTCATATGCTTTGGGTTATAAGAATTTATATTTAAATTTTGTAAAATTGAGAGATGTTCAACACAGCAGCAGGACTGTGTTTGACAACCACGTGAATTTCTTGAAAATAGATCGGAAGTTATTAATTTGCATAATGTTCAGTTTTAAGTAAATCAGTACTTAAAACATTCTAAAAACATCGATTCACTGTCTTGAAAGCCTACAGATTCTCTTCATGAGGGCACTGAAAAGTATTTGAAATTCGAGCTTGGTAGGAGTGCATCCTGAAAATTCACATAAGGAGACCCAAGGGCCCTCCTCAAAAAAAATTCCGTAATACTCCGCTGCATTTCCTAATTAAAATGACAATGAAAGGGCGGGATGCCCCCTCACCTCCCCCCTCAAATCTGCCCCATTTGGAATTGGGATACCTGTGGTTTAATTTCCCTCATAATGATGTCCTGGCAGTTAAGATTCTCCCTAGATCCGCATCCACCATGTCAGAGATGTCAATATTCCTCAACCACCCATTCGTTCTCGTTAATGTATGTATCGATGACTTCTTTCATCGCTAGGTTCGGTATTAACTGCTCTTGTTTTAGGTCCGCCCTGGTTACGGGATCAAAATGACCAACACGCTGCATGCAAAAATTGAAATAAAACGTATATTACTATAATTCTAGTTTAATTCTAATTAATTAGTTCTTCACTTTTAGAGGGCGTTTATTATAGTTACCCATACATCGATGCAATGCTATACGGTCTTATATGGTCCTATATAGTGCTATATGGTCCTATATGGTCCTATATGGCTTACATAGCAGCTCTTCATTTTTCTCTTCTGCTACAGTGCTTTGCCCTCTCCCTCTTCCCCTTCCCTAAAAGCTGCTGTGCAATCTAGATCTTTATGACGGCCACATTTTAATAATTACACATTTAAAATAAATACTATGAACCAAGAACACGAGTTGCACATTTCATAGTTTCACAAACTGATGTCTGCTGTAGGGTGGTGGTTTGGTACTGAGGCAACATTGACAGGTCTTACATGCGCAGTGGGCATTAACATCTTGAATAAGATGCAAACAAGGTTTGAACCTGTTTATGAATTCGAAAGTAGTTTGACATCCAAGGTAAGCTGCATCAAAACCCCTAGGCCAGGATAAGCCACATAGTGTGTTAGATGCAGCTTGTGCAAGACGTGAACTGAATTATTATACAGTTTATACATGTACAGCTCACGTCTTATGTAAGCCAAGACCTATGTAAAGCCATGTCTTACTTCTCTTGTATACATGTAAACAGCCCTAATCTCTTGTGTGGCTACTGAAATATTGCACTGTAGCATATGTTGTGGTCACAATACAAAATATTTTGAAGTACATGACTTTCTCTTTAATAATGCGTTTAAGGTCTACTGCATTACCATACCTGAAGATGTTCCTCTATATGCTTACGATCATACCTACGTATGTGTTAAGGGCCATTTCTTAACAATAGTACATGTAGCTGTCTCTGTTTGTTGAAACCAGATATGACAGTAACACTTGTCCTGCTGAATTTTCAAATACCAAACTAGTTAAATTTTTATAAAAATTCTCAACTTCAAGATTTACAAAAGAGCTACAAAATGAACTGGTTCTGAACTTACAGTAGAACATCCTTGGGTTTAGTGAAATTGTGTGTAGCAGGGCAGGAGTTAAAAGGTCTGTAAACACATGTGAAGGCAGCATGATATTTCTCACTCAAGGTAAAATGTAGGAAATAACGAGGTTTAAAAAGTGAAAAACTGCATAATTAAGGTGGCTCGTACCTGTTTTCGATTTCTCTGTGTCATACAAATTAACAAATGGTTTACTTGACATATGTATCCTGGGATTTAACTAACAGTTAATAGCTGGTGTTAATGGAATAACTCTTCAACATATCAACAAATTTCTGGACATTTAAGGTGGTGTCAAAGTTTGATGACAGTATTTTTTTTCAGATGTCTCAACTGATGCCAGAACCTAGCATCATATAAGAAAAAAATTGCAAGACATAGTTTGTTCCAAATAGTCGTTGGAGTTTATTACATTATTTTATTATTGTTTTTGTTCCATGTCTTTGCAGGACCCCATTATCCCAATTACACCACATAATATCCAAGCTTCACATTCCAACTCCCCTGGGGATACTCCCATACATTGACTGTGCTCCCCCTTTTGCTGTCACTATTACTAAGAAACAGGCTGCTAGATATTGCAATTTTCTGAGGTGGGCACTTCTGATCTTCTTTTTAAAACTCTCAAGTTCACACTGGTCTCATATAATCACTTGTTGCTTTCATGCTGGTCTCATGTAAAAACTGTTCCCATAACTGTAACTGTTGATTACTTGACACTGCACATCCCTTACACAGTACAACAAAGTCCTGCATGAGAAAGGATACGTTATTCCACTGGGTGTTATGGCAGGATCTTTCATTATCTCAAAACTAATCCTCCCACAGAGGAAGTCTGGTACTTCTCTCTTCTGCAATAAAGAAATGTTTTATTGGTTAATTAATACAAAATATACACTTTCATACATGTACATGTATCTTATAAAATACAGGATTCTTTCAGACTGTTTGCAGGAATACTTTGAAATGGGTGATTCCAAAAATATCCATGATCCCGCACAAGGATGGTTAAATTATGGAACTTGCAAGGGGGAGGCAGGTCTCATAATCCAAAATTCGTAAAGGAATGTTTGGGCCTGAACTGACAATTCCTAGGGGTGGGTTCAAACTCAAAACCCTCTGTGTATGTGTGTGTGTGTGTGGGGGGGGGGGGGTGGATAGTTTGTGGATCACACAACCTCACCACAAACTTTACACAAAATTGAAGATTAAACAGTTTCTTCTTTGAAAAAATGGAATTCTCTTGGAACAGGCTATGAATGACAATGAATAGGGAGCATTTACAATTAAAGAGAAATATTTTTCTTATATGGATGAAAGAATGCATTATGAAACCCTCTTTGTTATTATGGTAATTAAGGACCGTTTATTACTGCGAAGTGACAGAGTCCAGTTCATTGTGGTTCTGGCTCATATTCTATCAGTTTAATTTTAGCAGTGTTGATTCTGTACAGTCTGTGTACCAACTTGTATGTGCTCTAGTTACTGTGGGCCTGAACCCACCACCGCAGGTGCTGTGTCATGTACATTGATATGGGCTTGAGGGAATATAAACTATTAAAAACCTTGTTTTTATTAATTTTGTAAAGAAAGAGACTGCTTCACTACATGTATGCACTAACATACAAGGAAAAGCTGGGTGGCAAGGATAATTAGGGCCCAGTTTACGCATTAGTACCAATGCCAGGGACTAATAGTTTTATGGAAATATTTTCTGCTGGACAGAAAAAAGATCAGTTGGTCTGGTTGATGGTGCCATGATTGCCCATATATGAAAGCTAGAGTTCTGAGCATTAAAGTATAACTTAACACACTCAGTATGGCCCAGAGAAAGTAACAAATGCGATGTTATTAGGAAAAAGAAGAGCCAACAAAATCATAATTATAGTTTTATTGAAGGAAATATAAAATACAATGATGTCATATAATTTATCTGTTATCCTCTATATGACATATTTGCTGACAGTAAAATTACATAAAATAAATTAAAGTAATTTTTGTTATTTTTTTAATTTTTTAGTTAGCTGAAACAAACATTTTCGATTTTAGAAATCATCCAAAGATTGAAAACTTTTGTTGTAACTAATTTATCTTATTATGTGTATTTATCATCCTTTTGATACTTTACCTTTCTTCTTTCATCAACTTTTGCAAAAAGCCCATTTAATTGTGTTATTCTATGGTCCTAGAAAAAGAACATATAATATTAGGAGGCCCATTTTGCACAACAGAGTTCCTGGCTTGACAACATAAACTGGCAAGCATCGATCACCCAATTGCTGTAGTCAACTGAATCTAACATAACTATAGTCAGAAGCATTTGACCATTCATGTGAAACAATTCACAACTTATATTTCTCGACAGGTCTTCACTAAGTTAGGGCCTGTTTAAGCAGTGAACTCTCTGATAAAAATGACCCTGCTGCATATAAACCAAATCAATACATGTAAGAAGTTAACGGACTAACCCTGAACAGGTATCATCAATTATCATAATATTACTGATCAAGAAGATGGGAGTTATATCAACTCCTCTGAATGAGTTTTGTTACGACACAGAAATTGAGCCCTTTGATACGCAGAACTTTACATGTCGGCCACCTTTGTTGATTACTGTAGTTTCCATGGGAAGAGCTTTCACTTGAAATATTGGTCACAATTTGTGTTTGTGTCCATGTGTTGAGAAGTTATGACATTTCACTTAGTTTTGAAAAGTGCTCATTAATAGTACTCAGTTAAAGAGCTTTTATTTGAATGGTTTACACTTTGTGTTTTGCCCATGAGTTAAGACATTATCACATCTCACTCAGTTTTGAAAGACACTCTCAGGACTCAAAGGTTAATAGTACTCATCAAGAGCTTTCATTTGAATGGTTACAATTTGCCACGGTAGGAACTGAAATTAAAACCAAAGCTGGTTGTTATTGACAAGGACCAATTACAATGGCAGTCACAAAATTACAGTCAGCTTGCACCATGGCCTGCTAAAATTTTAAAAGGGATTAGTTAAAAGAGTCAAACTGGGCTGGTAACAAAAAATGCTATTTCCGTACCCTGTTTGTGTAACTTTTACCTATGTGTTGAAACATTATGTGAAATCTTACTCAAGGTGCACTCTCTGGATCAACAGTTTAGGTACACTTACACAGTCTTTTTCAATAATCATTTTTTCCTCTGAGAAGTTCATGTCCTGTATTTCATCTTCTTTAAGTTGTGCAATATGTCTGCAAAAAATGAGCACAATTTAACGCTGAGATATTAATCTGAGTCATACATGTACTGTACATGTAAGTTATTACAAGCACATGTACTTCTGTTAACTCTACCTGGACTTGAGTGGTCTCCCTATGACACTTTCTAATGTCACTTCAAAACAGATATTAAAGTAATCAGCATGAATATTTCTATCTTTTCCTATAATTCTCTGCATACAAAAATCAACACTTGATCTCCAACTAATTTTCATGCACCGATAGTTTCAAATTATATAAAGATTTTCAATTCTTCAACACCAAACAATTCTGCTGTTCAAGTGATGCAATGTCAGCTGGTTCAAAACTTTGGAAATGATTGGTTACAGCAACATTGCCTTCAGCAGGATGCAGCTTGGCATGTTAATGAGTAATGCACGAATCAGTGTAAACTGTGAAAGGGGGAGGGGGGCGAAGGGCGGGGATTTCACAAAATTCCTTCTCCCTAGAGTGAGGAATTCGATATTGAAATTGATCCCTGGAAACATTTTTGGTATGTTTTTACAATAGATCTGACCTGATCTGACAAACATACCTTGTCCCACCCTCGGGAATTTGACCACTTTTTAATGTTTTGAGTCAAATCCCTGCCATTTGCCAACCCCACCCCCTGGGGTTTTCACTGATAGGTGCATTACATGTAGTTTTAGATCAAAAACTATTAAATTATAGTTTTTTTTATCTAAGAACATTCTCTCTTGCATTACACTGTATTATAAATGCACTCATCAAATATAATATCTCCTGTTTCCATTCCTAAGAGGTACCAAAGCATACTGTCTTATTGTATCACTTGTTCTTTTCTTATTTTCTAGCTTCATTTAAATACCTTAAAAAGTACTGCAATGACCACAAGTGTTGACATTTGAAATTTAACAGTGACATTAATGGCACCAAAATATGTAATTTTAGCTATTACATATAAAAGAATATAACAAGCACCCCATCACAAAGTCTCCCTGGGTGCTCAGGACCCATCGCCGCAGATAGAGAGTGAGGGGAACCTGAGGAGCAGATCCACAAATTTTTTAGGGGGGGAGGGGGTGGTGAAGGGCCCACCTCAGAAACAGTGTAATTCTATGTGAAATAATAACAAAGGGGGGAGGGAGGGGGAGTACAGCCTTCTCTGCCTTCCTCTACATCATTCCCCTGGGGATCAAATAGTAAAATCTAAGACTTGCTGAGACATATTCTAAAATCAGGGTTTGCACAGGATTACAAGAACAAAATTCAAGGACTTTCAAGGACTTTTTCAAGGACTTCAGATCGTTTTCTGGACAGGGATCAAAACTGTTCAACGTGCACAGCCAAAGTGGAATTTTCCAATCAAAACAAGCCACCAAAACATGTAAATTCATAACAAAAGTGTATTCATGCATCATCACTGATTTCACTCATTTTTCAACTTGGTGTTAAGCATCAAATATGTGGCTTTTTTTCAAAAGTGTGTCTTATTGTACTGATGACCTGCTATTTTGGGCAACACAGAATAACAAGGACTTTTCAAGAACTTTGTCCCAAAAATCTAGTTTTACAAGGTTTTCAAGGCCTTGAATTTTGTTTTCGTCAACCAAATTCAAGAACATTCAAGGACTTCAAGGACCTGTGTGAAGCCTGTAAAATACAAACCTGACATTCAAGCCTCAGTCTCCAAGACTAGTGAACGTAATGAAACTTCAAGATGCATTCAAAAAACCTTGCAGAGATTTTAAAACAGACCCAATTTTCCTCAAGATCCATGATTTATTTTAGTACAGTACATGTATATAGTCTGAAGTCACTACCCCTAGAGAGAGATGATTACTTTCCATGCAGAAGACAACACAAACATACAGAGCCACATCTGGAGGGGGCTACGTTGCTCACCTATCTCTGTCTTCTTTGAGTAGTTTATTGAGGTAAGTTTGTAGTTCAATTTCTTGGGATATTCTTTTCTCTTCAGCAAGACAAAACCTCTGTTGGTAAAAGAAATTCTTGCAGATTAATCATTTATAGTTCCTGTAAAAAACAAATGATCTCATCCCCAATCTTGTCTTGGTTCTAAAACAAGATCTGGGGATGAGATCAAGTTCAGGTGTTTGTTGACACTGAGGAACTTGAGGATGCACAATTTAGTAGTGTATGGGCCTGATTCTGGCCTGTGTGTAGTTAAATTTTGCCAGATCTCGTTTCCTCCTTCCTACTACAGAGATACCCAATCATACAAATATATATATATATGTAGACATGGAGAATCTTTACAGCATAAGCAAGCATCAATTGACTATTGTTATCACTCAGGCTGAGCCTGCTTATCCATGATTGGTGCTTGAAACAAAGGTTTAATTATTCAAATAAAACACAAGCCAGGTTTATTGATAAACATCATGCCAATCAAAAATCATTTTAAATATAGACACAAATAGACCAAGTGCCCCATGCCAAATTCTATCATTATCCAGATTCTCATTTGACATTGCATACACTCACCTTTCTCTTTGCTAATCTCAGTGTAGCTGCTATATCGTCTCCAAAGTTAAGCTTTTGATCTCGAGCTTGGTCAAATGCTAAAAAATAATTAGTTTCATATATATAATTTATTGTGAACTAAAAAGGTGTAGCTTGAATGTGACTGACATGTAATATGTATTCAGCCTTTATTTATAATTATAAGGCCAGTGGCAAAATAAATTATAAACATTTTAAATCACTATTTGGACATGAGTGTTTTACCGGAAACTATTACACCACTCCTAGAATCTTTAATTTTGGGTAAAACTGGCACCCTAAAAGAATACCTACAATGAAAAAATTCAACTAAAAAATCGTGTCTTCAGGACCTAAAATATTTACAGTTTGCATCTGTATCATCATGAGATTTCATCTTTATCTAGGAATACATAAGTCAATGCCAGCTTATGAAGTATTATTGAAATATTCTTCAGAAACCCAGTTATATAAGTTAACCGACATTACTGCCCAAAGCAATCTAAGGGATCAAGTAATCCCAGTCATGGGTTATAATTTTAACTGTGTGCTATTAAAGTTAACCAACTTTCAAGCAACTGGGCCCAGGAGGTCCTGGATTCAATCCCCAATCTTGCCAAGGGTTGAATTGTTTACAAGTGTGATATTCTTTCTCCACACCATCTGTGGCGAGAGATGTTACGTTGTTGCTCTTTCTGTTCATTTCTACATGAGCCATTGACTTGGTAGAATAAGCAACCACTCCTTATGCCAATAATGTTAAATATTCACACTTTTTCCCCCTTTTTATAGACCCCCTTTTCCCCAATCCTCAATCAATCAATCATTTATCCAAATAATGCCTAGCCTAGGAGTATAAATACTCATCAACATGTGCAAAAATCCTGCTACCGTTACCTGGGAGTACTGCCCCTTGGCTCAAAGTAGGGAGTTTAGCAACATGGCTGCCAATACAAAATAAAACATGGAAATATCATACTTTCTGGCAGTATCCTGAGAAAGGCTACTGTTTTATAGAATGCAGCATTTGGTTGCTGATTTGGTTTCTTCATTCCAACTGTTTCTTGTTTCAATCTATTTCTCATGACTGTAATGTAAAGGTTCACTAGAGTTGGGTTGGGTGGTAAGGGCCTTCAAAACAAGCTGGCGGCCATCGGAGTTCTGCCGATTACTTCGATTTTCACCACCAGTTATTTTTCTTTTGGTCAAAGCTAAGCACAGCATGAAAACAAGCTTGATATTCCAGCGTAAGTTTACCAAGACACAGTGTGTTTACATTTGAATTTGCAGCATTAATTCTGATTTACAATAGGAAACAAAGAGGTATTTCTTCAACTGCATTGATCAAACTTGTTGGCTTGCTGGCGAAAAAGTGAGAACATTTTCTGCATGCACATGTCTTGAATTCCACAAAAGTGCTCAGCAGAAAACAAGAGAAAACGGCCTCATTTCAGTGTTTGCAGGCCTTGCTCCATGCGAGAAGTAGATCGAAGGACAACAAGAAATGCAAAATTCTTCTGGTTTCAAAAAGGGCTGCATCTCAGGTGAGCAAACCCCCTTACACATGTACATTTTTTAGTCTGTCAACCTATTTTAATCACAGACAGCTACTTTTTCTGACCAACCACCTTAGTACTTCAAAACATTTTGAAGGCCCTGGTGATGGGTTCATACATATGAGTACATAAATTCATTTTTATTTTTTTGTCCATCTTGTTTGTTTGTTAATATTTTCAAAATATATTTGTCATCCAGCTGATGGAATAACTTAGATTGGCCTTATGGATAATACTATTGCTTTAATATCATACATACTTAATTATTATACACATGAAATAAAAATTACCTCGTTTTAATTCTGCAATAGCCTCATCATAACATTCCATCTCTAATAGTGCCTGTCCTTGGAAAAAATGACCTTTTACAATATTTGGATCCAGCTCCAAAGCACAACGGCAGTCTGTAATGGCTTGATTCCATTTCTTTACTTTTAGGTTGCACAATGCCCGATTAGTAAAGAATGTCGGCACAGTTGGATTTTTAATCTGGGATAAAAATAAACAATTAAATATTAATTTGTTTCTTTTTGTAGTATTTTAAATTTACCATAGGAGTTCATCATAATTATTTTATTTCAGTACCAGTAAATATAGGTCAACTTTTACATTCCTACCAAATAAATAATGCTTTTCAAAATCCGGCCAACCCTTCTCCCCATTCTATGGGGCATGTAGCAAGAACTTTGAATCAGGGGATCCAAATTGTGACCTGGGAGCCAAGTTTCAAAACTTGAGGGGGGGGGGGGGTTGTGCATCAGTAGGTCAGTTATTATGTTCTTACATCAGGCCATGACAACAGTCACTTGCTTTTACAGTAAAGGTCCACAAATAGTGGAATGATGATGGAAAGTATACGTCATTTAGCTAACAATTACCAAATGCACAAAAATCAAAATATTATCATTTTGTAGATACATTAATGCATGAACCTCATTTTTTGAACAAATTAATATTTAAGGAATAAAGTACTTGTAGCGGCTGTTGTATGCAGTGGTACATGCCCGAGGCGAAAAAATTGTCCGAAACATGAACAACTGCCCGAGAAACGAAGGCAAAAGGTGAATTACAATACATCTAAATTCAATTGCGGTAAATTTTAATACACAATAAAACTTGGACATAGGGTTCTATTATATCAGAATCACTTCCTAAAAGAACAACACAATGCTGAAGATTTCTGAACAACCAGACATCGCAGCTGTCGATGCCAGCCTTTTAATATATATTCCATATAATTAATGTTATCAGTTCGAAACATTATCGGCCTCTGATACAAGAGTTGTGTGCAACCACAAGGTAGAAACAACACCCTTAGATGACTATACGGTCATTTTAAAATAACTCTTTGCGTTAAAATTATGACATAAAATTAAATATTATTCCGCTTTCAACTCTCACACCATGCATTTTTGGCGAAAAGTCGATGTACTTACGATAGCTTTCGTATAACATTGTATTGCATCATCGTATTGTTTGGCGCTATAAAGGCGATTTCCTTGCTCCTTCAGATCTAGAGCGCTCATTTCTGCCTTCTCTTTCATCTATAAAGCAAATATAGAAGCAGAATATTCTAGAAAACGAAAAATACTCATGAGATACGTCCCCTCTCCAACGATTTGGAACTCTGTGATGTTTTTTCTCTCATGTTCAACGCATAAATTTGTGAAAAGAACCGCTGTACAGAATGTCTCTTATGTGGGGCCAATAAGAGCGATAAATTGCAGGCCCAATACCGTGCCATTACGGGCCCAATATGGGGGACACACATAAACAGGAAATGTGCATTTCGTGGCAGCTTAGAATTTTTAAAACCTTCCAGTTATTTGGTTTCGTTTTTAAAAGAATCTGAACAGCGCAGATTCAAAATTCGATCGATATGCCGTTCAACGCAGGAAGGTGATTTTTTTTGTACTTTAATATTTTGTGATTTGTCATTTCATGTACTGCACTGCAGGGGCAGGTTCAGGTTGCTGTACTTCGACCCTTCTTATCAAACAGTTGACAAACAGCTGAGCTACTGCGATAAAATTATATTTTTTGAATTGAAGTGAGTTCTAGATGTGAAGATGTGCGGTTTAGATTATGCTAGGTAAGTGTTAAATTCGTGATTCAGTAGTTTGTTGCGATAATAATTTTGAACTTGGATTACAAGCCGTTCAAATGCCGTGATTAAATTAATTGTTCTTATCTGTGTCAGCATCGTTCTCTCTGAATGGACTGAATAATTATTTAACTCCTTAAGCCCGGTTTCCATATAATGGCTGTATTTATACTAGAGACGTCTAAAACGTCTAGACGAATTAGATGTCTGGCTGTTAAGTGCGACTAGTATAAAAACGGGACGAACTTTAATCGTCTGACGTTTAATTCGTCTGCCTTCAGTTATTTCCCGTATTTGCACTAGACGGTTAAACTGTCTCAGACGTCTTAGTCATCTTAGACGTCTCTGGTATAAATACAGCCATTTTGTACAATTTGACTGCTAAGTGCATCTGGTTAAGTGCATCTCGTTTTATACTAGACAACTTAAACGTCTCGGACGAATTAGATGTCTGCTAAGTGCGTTGTTCAGTCACACTTAACTGAGGACGGTTAATTCATCTGCTGTTCAATTTGTCTGCCTTATTTCCCTTATTTACACTAGACAGTTAAACTGCCTCAGACGTCTTAGACGTCTCTAGTATAAATACGGCCAATCTGTAAAAAAATTATGGTCGGTGACATGGTTGGCAACATTGTCTGCATCTTGTTCCAGATATATTGAAACACTTGTTCCCAG
>JANVCK010177855.1:0-10845 GCA_026546655.1 Epizoanthus illoricatus
GAAGGGCATCAGACACCCCTTTTTGCCCCCCCCCCCCTTTTCCAAAATTTTCAGTTCTGGTGCCCTCTTTCTAAAATTTCTGGCTCCCCCCCCCAGTGAGCCAAGTACTTTCTAAAGTAAGATAATGTAGATCTATGCAAGCAAAATGAATGATATAGCTGGTTGTTTTGATAGTTTGACACTCCTATGTCACATGCTCAAGTATAAGATATTATGTCGAACATGCCCCTTAGTGCTAACAAATAAAATTAGTGTTAATTAAAATGGTTTTCCTCAAGCATGCAACTTTGCTTCAAGAAGACCACTGAACGAATCCACATACTTGGCACCATCAGTTGTACCTACATGCACCCTTCCCCCCCCCCCTCCCCAGCCTACATATATCTACAGTGTACATATAGTATCTGAGTGTCTCGCTGGGCAACATCAACACATAATTAACATTTCAATACAACATTTGATTATTTCCATGTTTATTAGCAAGGTTAACATCAGTGTTCCAATACACTCACTACTGATCATTCTTATTGCTGTTAGTTGTGTTGACACATGATCACTACAACTGCCGAGCTCCTTTTCAGGCCATTCCCAGTAACTCTGGTATTAAATTGCAACAATCAAATGGAAATTGGACCATTAGGACT
This sequence comes from Epizoanthus illoricatus, assembly GCA_026546655.1. Lineage (NCBI taxonomy): Eukaryota > Metazoa > Cnidaria > Anthozoa > Zoantharia > Epizoanthidae > Epizoanthus > Epizoanthus illoricatus. The sequence goes on from JANVCK010177855.1 coordinate 645, forward strand.
GAAAGAGTAAACTGAAATATTGTAATGAAAAGTTTCTACTGATTTGGTTGGACTTCTGTTAGCATAAAGCATCACCCACACTGTTCTTAATGTTGCAGTACAAACTTATAAGCCAAGACGGCAGCGATGGAAGCTACTGTGGCTCCAATCAGAAGAGAATTGAACCTGCAAAAGAAAAAAGTGTTGTGATTCGGCAGTTCCAAAACAACTGTTCAAAGTACAAAACTTACATTAAATTTCCATTAGAAAAAGTTAAAAACAAAATGTATTATTTTGCTGGTGTACAGTTAGTGTACAAGATAGAATTTCAAACCTAAATGTCGATTCAAAACCTTGGAACCGTGACTTACAATGATGTACAGTACTGTAATTTCAGCACAAATGACTATAACTTTCCTGTACTCTAAAACTGTTAGTTCCGGCAAGTGACAACTCACTCATGAACCATAACTAAATGAACTGGAGGACCCAAAGAAAACATTCATAATCACAAAACAAATAATATCTATACAGTCATATAATTTGCAGGGTCTCAGTGGGGCTCAATATATACATGTGCATGTAGATCACAATAACATTCTGAATTTGTCACAATCCTATGAAAATTGGACCAGTGAATCTGAGACAAATACAGTACCTAGTAAATGAGTATGGCTTTTATGTATTTGGCCTTTAGAACTGAAAGCAGGAGCCTCCATCTTGTTTTATCAGGGTTCTCATGGTCCTCTTGAAATTCTTGAAGGTACTTGTAATGAATGAATTTGAAAAAAAAATGAAATACTTGAAAATAATTACAAAGGTATGGAAATCAAAATTGTCTTGGAATTTCCACATGAATGATGATTACATATTATTACATGTACAAGTAATCACTGTGACAAATTCAAGAACTTATACTAACATTCCATTTTGACAGTGCTGCAAGCTGTATTTAGAAACCAATTAGAATGGTTCTTGTAAAACACCCCATATCCCAATCTCATTTCCAAGCCCACATTCTAATCTAGCCTGCAGCAGAAATGAAGGATTCTGGGAGCATCTATATGACATCACATGAGCAAACAGCTGCTGGCAAGTCTAAATTTGCCCAATCATTGACTCTGTTCGTCTCTGATTGGTCAGTGTCAATGGCTGCTCCCACAGCCCTTCCTTTCTGCCGCAGGCCAGATAAAAGTGTGGGCTCGGGAACAAGACTGTCCATATCCCTCCCAATAATTTCATGGGCCCCTCACACTATGTTGTCTTCCATGGTTGCATTACTTGATATATCGTAAACACATGTACCTGCAGACAGGCTGCACTTTTATAAACAAAATCAAGTCCACAGTTTGGACTGCATAGCCTATACCACAACCATTCAAATAAACACCCTGGGCACTTGTTTAATTTTGGCACCTCAAGAGTGGGCACTTACTCGAAGGTGGGCACTCAGTTAATTTAATTTCATCATTTTCAATGAGCACACTTTCGTCTTAAAACTTAAAACAAAGAGTAAATTGCTTGCATAATTCAATATCTTTGTAACAAAGGATAAAGAATAAGGAGTTTGTTCACTTCACTGAGTTCATTGTTACAACAAAACAGAGTACAAAAGCCAGCTGGCAAACAAATTTAAGTTATTGGGGGGGGGGGGGGTAGGTTGGTGCTAATTCAAAGGTAGGTGCTTACAAATTAAAAAAATCCCATTCAGGGGTGGGCACTAATTTGAGAGTGGATGCTTATTCAAATGTGGGTACTTGATCAAATTCTTACAGTACTCAGGTACAAGCACTTGCAGCTTGAGGTTACATGTAGAATGTTTTTCCCAAAAAGTACAAAAAGTTAGGTTAAGGTTAAATGGCATACCATATACATGGATGCAGCCCATTGGCGCATGCATACTTCCAGAAAATATATAAAAATAAATATTTTAAATATTTTATATGAATTGATGTAGTTTCTTGAATGTTGTTTCTTTTCTTGTTCCTGCTAGTAATCTATCTACAATGTTAATCTAAATTGATTTCGTTTCCACCGAAGTATCTTCAGTAATATAATTTAATAATAAAATTTAATAATAATACTGTCTTTACATGTAGGCAATGTTTTATAGAGCTACATAATTTGGGATATTTGACTTTGGTTTTTCACTCAAGTTTCTTTTATATTTAATTGAGAAACACCAATGAGGAATTTTTCCTACATATGCACAGTGACAAGTATTCTACCAAAGGAATTAATCATGATACTAGTTTTATTCAAGGAAATACTATACCTTGACGTATTCAAAAATCCTACATGTCACATTTCTTCAACCAACAATGCTGAAACGCCAATTGTTGAGAAAGAAATGACTTTTAAGGAAATTAAGTTCTATATAAGGTCAATATTCGAAAAAGTTCTCAAGATTTTAATAATGAATTATGTTTCTTATTGATAAAATTACATGTACTGTGTAGGTTCAAATGTGCAACTTGTAAGGGGGTGTTTACGTGATACCGGATCAACTTCGTTCCAGAACGCAACCTGTGTTTTCATTCCTCGTTTACATGGAAGAGGTTCATACCAGAATGAAACTGCTCGCCAGACGTGAGAAAACAATGTGGATTGAAATTAACCAATCGAATCATTCATTTTTGTACCGGATTGAACTCGTACCGGCTTTATACGATACTGATACAACCTGTGGTCAGATTTTGTTCCGGAACAAAAATTTCGACCCGGTACAGCTACCAGGATGAACTCATTCTGGAAGAATAGAAGAATCATGTAAACAAATATGGAGTTTTAGAGTGGAACCGGAATGAACTCATTCCAGAATGAAACTCTATCTGGTATCATGTAAACACAGCCTAAGACTGTTTGCATGTACAGTATACAATGTACTTCAATGTACTCTTACCATGATGACGACTCTTCCCCCCCTGACGGATAGACTGCAGCCTTGGCTCTTTGCTGAAATCGCAACAAAACAAATGCACCATACTGAAGTTTCTGGACTTCCTGCTTTTATTGGTCTTACAACTAGAGTTGCAGCTTCTCACCAAGCCTAAATCAGTTAACCTACTCATAACATGACAATTCATTTTACATTTCTTGAAGTAGACTTCAAAATGTATACAGTTGACTCGCAATACATGTAACTTGTACCCTCGATAACCAAGTTTCTGCTAACTCGAACAAAAATCTGTTTCCCCTGGGTTTACTTCCTTATCGACTGTAATTTTACCCTAGATAACTCAAACCTCTGGCTAACTTGAAGTAAATTTCGTCTCCCTTCAAGTAATTTCTTACTACATGTACCTAATTTACTCCCAATAACTCAAACTCAAACTTAACTTAAATAGTATTAATGCATGACACATTCTCCAAAATGCTAAATGCATTGGTTAAAGGTGTCTGTGTTGAGTGGACTGCCAAATGGCTGAGTAGTGCCACATTCATAGGCTTAGTCATTTGATAATGTGAAGAATAGAATTCTGAAATATGCAATAAAACACCGCTTTATTACAGACTCTAATTTTAGGTGATTTGATGCCACATTTGTATCAATAACTTAAACTCCTGATAACTTAAACTTTTTTCCGTTTCCCTTTCAAGAAGGTTCAAGAACTTTACTGGGAGTTAACTGTATACATGTTACAATCAAAACTTCAGCAAATGGGTTAATAGATACATACTAGGCATGCACTGTACAGGATCTAAAACAATTGTCTTACAATTCACACATGTACATGTACGATATTTACTTGAATACAATAATGCTGGACCTAAATGGGCATATCATTAAAAAGGTTACTCTATTTTTACTCACCTTTTGGGTTATTCTGTCACTCTGTAAGACAAAGGAAAAGAGTAAGTGTTAACTGTTTCTCTTAACAATCCATCCTACTACATGTATGTAGTTGACAAAATGTAGCTGTGTGTATCTACATGTACATTCAGAATCACTGCAAGACTACCTTGCAGAACATGCCAGCCATGCCAAAACATAATGAAAAACCCAAATTTATACAATGAATAAATTGCAATGTATAAATTTGCCCATAGTTTTATTAGTATATATTTATATATGTATCTTTTTGTCATATTCTTGAGTGTACATGTATAAACCAAAAACATAATTGCTAGTTTTAAGTGTATTGTATTGTATATAAATTATAGCATAACACTTTTGTTGCACTAGAAGCCTGACACTTAAAGTGCCTGTATGGGAAAAAAATATATTTGCATAAATTGACAGTAGAAGTGGTGTAGAAAAAGAATAAGCAGGTAGGAAATGTGCTAGAAAAATCTTAAGCCCTTTATTTGCACTAAAACATGCAAAAAAGACCAATTTTTTACTTCTGGTTTGCTTCATGACCAAGTGCAGGGAGACTAATGATGAGATGGGTTTCATGACGTACATGTAAAGTGAGTCAGTCTCATATTTCACAATCTCCCACGCACACTAATTTGCACTGTAGAAGGTGTGCATGCATTAGAAAGTTGTTCTTGACTAATCAATTGGTCAAGCTATCTGTTGCAGTATGCATTATTAGTTGGAGTGATGATGTCAAGTGAGGCAGTCAAACCCAGGCTTTAAGGAAATCTAGAAAACTCAGTTGTGAACCAAACACGCCGCACTTCAAAGCCACAAAAAAAAGAAGCAGACAGCGATAGGTCCACAAACCCACTTTTTTCTACATATAAGTTCAATTCTACTTTTATTTAAGAAGAAAAACGTTTTCCATATATTTGGCACTTCAAATAAAGTTTTTATTAATTATAAAAATTATTATTATATTATATTATATGTACATGTACATACTTGCTTACATACCTCAGCTAATTCTCCTATAAGATACTGGGCCTGTATTTCTCGTGCATCTGACGAGTGTCCTACATCCTCAAAGCTTTCTGTTCCATCTCCACCTGGCAAACAAACCAAGCATTACAGTGTCCCCTTCAACTGTTGAATTCTCCTTACTAGTCTCCATACAGTGTGAACACAACTGGTCTGGAGAATTTAGTCATTCATACAAAAATATGCTGTCAGTAATCAGTTATTTTATTCTCATAACCAAATGCTATTGGCATGTTGATATGTGACTATAATAATTGTACAAGTTGGGTGTCAAAAACTGGGCTGAAAGTTTTGATGTACCAGAAAAATTATAACTCCTGACTCCATTGATCAACACATCAGTTATCCTCAGAGAACTTCAATCACCTCAAACTGCTGATGGGAGATTTGTTTAGATGCCAAGGCCCAAGCTTTCTATGGGTCTGGATTCATAGGGAATCATATTCTATTACTCTAGTCCAGGAATACATTTTTTGAGCATTTACATTTAAAATGTATATTGGTAGAAAATCCTTTACAATGTACAGTGAATTTAATTTAAATGAAAATGAAAATTTACTACAACTCAATTACGCCATCAAACAGCATTTCCTAAATGTTCAAAAAGACCGAGCAGCATTTTAATGTTCCACAAAAACAGAGGGTGAGATACATGTACTATCAAAATCACTAGAGTGGTAAAATTTGCTATCACGACAGCTGTCTCACTGTAACCGATTTCTATACCATGTGATGTCAGTGTCTCATACCACATGAGCACTAAAACACCAACCATTATTTTGATCTCCTTCACTGTCTCTTGAGCCGAGAATGCTGCCTGAATACTCAAAACTATAATTATACATTCAGGTTGTTCTGCTCTTTTAAATAGAAGTGCACACTGGACTTTCTATGCACTGAAAAATGCAAAATGTTTCTCTTAGTAACAACATTTTCTTCAATAAAGTATTTTACAGACAATCAACATCTCAATATTTGAGGCCAGACAAAAGGTTTCAAACAAGTGTCATGATGTGGTGAAAGAAAACTACCATCATGTGGTACAGAAAATGGTTACAGTAAAACAGCTATTACTGTGCACAGCATATTTTACCACTCTAGTGGTATTGATAGTATGAAACATTTGGCCTTTCCAAGACTGACATATTATACATGTATGTATGAATGTCTTAAAGAACTAAGCCTTTTCAGTGATAATATTCACTGTCTATCTATGCTTCTCACTGACACGGACCACTGACTATGACTGGACGTGACAGAAAAAGACACTTACATAGTCCTGACTACATGAAAAGGCTTGATTACTTCCCATAGCAAGTGGTGGGACTACAGAGTATGAAATTCATGTGGTAACGAGCATATGCAGTACACCTCAATCCAGGTTGCTGACTGTGTACTACCATAGCTGTACTCTGCAGTCACCCTATCTTAAAGTCCCTAATAGTGTTGTTTGTTGATATTTGTATTGGCCCGAGGTCAATCAGTAGGCCATCACCAATATCGTACCCTGTTTCCTTAGACATACAATCATGTTATCATAGTTCTTCAAATTGCATAATTTTAAATGTCCAAAAACATTAACAACAAATCATAAATTTGGAATAACATAATCATGTCATGTTCTCATTACCTGCTTGTTCCAGTAGCACCTCTTCTCCACCTGGATGCTGGAAAGAAAAATTTATTTTTAACATTCAGCCACTTGTCACCAGATATTTACATGTTTGAAATTAAAGTTTTTGAGGCCTAACAAGGCTACTACTGTACAAACAAAGAAATAAAGAAACAAAGACACACTGTGTTATTTTCCCTTATAACACACTCGTGTGAAACATTGATTTTTATGCCCCAAGTGAGACTATAACTCATGACTCTGACCAGATTACTAGTCAGGCATGCTAATCACTATATCATCAGGACTCATCATGCTTGCAACACAGCATTGAATTATTATCAAAATGTATCTTCACTTTGTATTGAATTTTGAACAGCTGATTTCTTGGTAAAGAAAAGAGCTTCAGCTCTGGGCTCCGACAGATCTCTAGACTTTTAGGCTAAGAGTAAATTACCATTACAATAGTTTATTTTACATGACATATCAAGATGTAAGTTGCTTGAGACTGCAGTCAGAAATAAAATGTTTTGCCAGCGGTGTCAAATTTCACTGAGTAGTTCTTATTCCATAAAATGCAGTACATTTTGAGCAATAAATTTTCAAAAGTGACCCTGTTTAGGCAGGCCAACTACCTTAAATAAGCACCTTTAGTCCATACAAACTACTGTAATCTTGCCGGGCTGAAGAAATATATATGCTGTTATACAATGTATTGGAAACTTTATTAAACTGGGGTTTAGTATAGCATAATTTCACTGATTTATTCTATGCCTCTATCTAGCCACCTCCCTTCATTTTGCCCCCCTCCAACTAGCCCCCCCCCCATCCTCATCTCAGACTTGGGACCTGGAATACACCATTTCGCTATTGCAAATTCTTGGTAGTTCCAGTGTTCTGTGGGTGCAAAATGACACAAATACGTCAAATTTTGTCTCATTAACTCAACAGAATGATCAAACTTTGGACCCCGAATGGACTGGAACAAGTACAAATCTACATTAATTAGCAAAATAGTGTATTAATTCAAAATGCAGACCCTCCCTTCATTTAACCTCCTGCCCCCTTAGGTCTAAAATTTCAAAAAATTAACAAGCCCTGCCTCCTTCTGATAAGCCCCCCTCCAGTATATTGTACTGCACACCATCCTTATATAATTTCAATAAATTTCCTTTACAAGGGGAAGTGTCAAGTGGAGATACGATGCAATGGTGAATGGCGATGTCCAAAGCTGCAGTTTAGAATGGCTCCAAACGACCCCACTGAATTCTCGATCCGCACAGTCGTGATCGGATTTAACTTTTAAGTTCAAAGATCTTCAAACAAATGCAAATTTCCCTGCAAATTAACCTTCTTCCTACTTGTACCTTTATACAATGACAGTGCATTGCAGTGTTGTGTTTATTACACATTGAATATTTGATTATTCACAAGTTCCATTTCACGGATCAGTAGAGAAGAGGGGGTACATCCAAACTCATCAATTTCTCTTCTCGTTACTCTCTAACATATCAACATGCGATACTAGAATTTCGCGGACCTGGCCCAACACGACCAACTGTCCCGTGTAGAAGACTGCATTGTCAATGCCGTCTTCATTTATACCTATACAACTGTTCAAAAACTTACCTCATCTAAAAATTTTGTAACATCATAAACCTTGTTATGGACAATAATCCAACATGAAGATGCACTCTTATGTTTTTTAACTTCGTCTAAAGTGATAGTCCTCACTTCCTTCGCTTCGTCCGCCATTTTCGGGGCCAAATCCTGAGTTATGCAATGTGCCCAGAATACATATGCGCACGCAATCATGGAATCGAGGCCCCAGGGCAAGGTCCGTTTCATGCCGTTTCATCTGTGGGGGGAGGGGAGGAAAGAGCTGCCAAAATAAGCAAGCGCTTTTCATCTATAAACTAAAACACGCCGAAATTTGTAGAGCGTGAGAGGAGCAGGAGAGGAACACGAGGCGAAATTATAGAATTGAAGAGCGCACGAGAAAAGTATAAGAGGACACGACGCAAAGTCGACTTCTACAAACTACACATTTCTATATCTAGTAAGGGCGGCTGTCCAGATACTAGTAACGCCTTTTTTGGACATATTATGTATTTTTAAAAACTAATAATACTACTAGAACAAAAAAAATGCCAAGGAAACAAAGTAAGAACTTAGCGACAATTTAAAACTGAATTTTAAAAAGGCCTTTTATCACAGCAGGTTACCATTATCAAACACAGAATAACACTGACAAAACTACAGATCAGTAATCATTGCCTTGGGAAATAGAAAACACCGTACAAAACTGTAGAAGAAAGATCAAGAATATGCGTTTATAGCTGCAAGAAGGGAATAGCAGATGAATTTCACTTTATAACAAAATGTAAAACATATGAGCAGATCAGAAAATATTTATTAGATAAACCGAAATTATTTTAGAATCAGATTTAAGTAGGATAAGTGAAATAAGTTTATTTTCAAAAATTACTAATCCCCCACCAAAGTTAGGCAAAGTTGCAGCAAAATTCGTTTCAACATGACTGCTTTAAATTAAGGTACTCACAAAATTGTTCTCTCTCCATGTTGTAAACAATTTGGGATCAAACAGCTATGTATAATGTGTAAGAAGTGCCCAAAATAATGATTATCTTGCCGTCTTGTCTATGTGAACTGAGCCCCTAAAGAGGAACACAAAGCCTGGTGTTTATCTGCTTTGTACACGGCAATACTCTCCAACTTTCGATATATGTTTGACAGTTTAATACTAATAGACACAGAATGGATAGTTAGGGACAGACCATTTTATTTTGTTGGGGGGGTGGAAGTATTTGTAAAAAAAATTGGACGAGCCGAAAAGCCAAAAAAAATTGCACGACACAAAATTATAAAGACAAAGAGAGAGAGAAAGAGAAGGAAAAGCGACAGTGCAGACCCATTCCAGGGCAAAAAAAATCGCTCGCCAATCATTCCTCCACCCCCATCCCACAATATCAAACGGTCCGTCCCTTATCTCGTGCCATTATGCTGTTATCAAAACGTTGCTGTTTAGCCCACTGATCACATGTGATCAGGGCGCGCATTCTATTTGACCATAATTTTTCCCTGGGTATCTGACTTAATAAGTGCTCAGCGAAAAGCAATTGAACGTTTTACTTCATGTACATATTGTCTTGGAAACGGTATACATGTATATTAAATTTGTTAGTTATTTCTTTCAAAACCGCAACATTTAGTGTTTCCCGAAGACAATTACCGATTATCGATAATTGTGAAATAGGACAGATATTATCATCTTTTGTTGATGTTGATGACAGCGTTTGACATGAGAGCCCGCCAAGACGGCCTAAAATGTTTGCCAGGCGGGATAAAATCTGCTTTTCCCGCCCAGCTGACGGTATGGTAAATAAATATGGGGCCATCCTCGGAGTCCCAGGTGCAGATCGTCGGGCGTCTCGCGTAAATTTTCCCTCGCTCCGACGATCTGCCCCTCGGTCTCCGAGGATGATATTGGGCAGGTTAAACCTGCGAAGTTTTCTCAATGTTTTCTTTGAAGTTTTTTCAAAAACAATTGTACAAATTTGATGCAGCATTCTTTATACTCAAAGTAATAATAAAACGTTTCATTCAATGTTCCATTTAGCATTAAACTTCAGTTTAATACGTATTGACTTTATTGTCTAGCTTACGGTAAAATCCCACATTAAAGCCCTGAGCTCATAATATAAGTTCGTAAGGGGTTTTGGGTGGGCTTATAAACGGGGGGG
>JANVCK010177966.1:0-10843 GCA_026546655.1 Epizoanthus illoricatus
GATTGACGACTTACTTTAGGCCTAGTAACCAGCTTGAAATTTATTTAGAACCCAGGCATGCTCTGATTCCAGATTCATTATGGTGGCTGTGCGCACGAAAACAAACCATGCGTGAGGTTTTATTCTATTTATTCAGTCTTTGTTACACTCAGCGCCCGTGATCAGAAACAAAAGGCAATGGGCCTTATTCACATCGCTGAATTCGTTGTGCATTATGGGTAGTCCCAGTCTACACAGGGGGCAAACGGACAGTTTGGTGCTCAGTTTGAAATTCTAATTTTAGCCGAGTGACTCAGATTTGCCCCCTGAGACAGGAACTACCCTCGATGCACTGCCAACTTAGCATCATGAATATTCTGACAGCAATTGGTAAGTTTCGATGCCAAATGTTCTTCGTGCTTTCCTCCACCATTTCCAGGCTCGCTCCGAGGTCATTGCTACCTATGCCCTGGCTGGTTTTTCCAACCTCCTGGCCGTAGGTACGACCGTGGCTGGTGTGCAAGCCTTAGCACCGAAGCGGACCGCTGATGTATCCAAGTTGGCAATACGGACTGTCGTCGCTGGGTCGTTGGCATGCTTTATGACTGCATCTATCGCAGGTTCGTAAAAAGCTATAGTACTTATTCTTAACTCGAGTAAGTGAGAATTCAAACTTCTTGGATTCAATTAGTAATAAATTGTAAATCGTAAAATTAAACATAAATCCTAAATCCTAAATTTTTAATTTAATAGACGAGGCTAGGCTCGATGTCCAGCCGTTTCACTGAGCCCAGTTCTAGCAGGATACTCCCTCCCTTCTGGGTGATAATCGCGGGCTCATCCCAGAACAGCGGCTAGAAAGCGAGCCTAAGGCTAGGCTTGACTAGTCTATAGGATATGGGCTAGGCTAACTTAGAATGGGATAGGCTAGACTTGGCTCGGCTCGGCTCGGCTCGGCTCGGCTCGGCTCAACTCCATTCAAATTTATATGATTCGATAATTTTTTTAAAAATTCGAAATTAATTTTAGAAAGCCCTTTGGAGACAAAATAATAAAACTGTATTCTATTGCATTATATTTTGGAGTGGGTCAGAAATATTTAACTGGAACGATATTAGTATCCCAAAAGGGCAATTAGTTTCCATCTGTAGTTTGCTGCTATCAAGAAACAAGTACAAGTTTACAAGCAGAAAATCTCTTCATGTGGATTGGGACATACATGTAAATTCTGAAACCAGGAAAATAAGTTAAACTGTATTACAAGCATCCTGTATTATCTTTCGAACCACTGTGTCGAAGCACCTGAGACCAGTTTCACTAACTTTACGAACACTTGCTAACATTTCTAATGCAAGTACATATTCCCATTCAACAAGTATGTCCCTCATTCCTGAGCGAATGTATATTTACACATTATGACGTCAAAATGTGGCGGATGAACCACTGTGTATCACGACGAGATACGGTGGAGTTTTGGTCGAGTCTTCTATGCATCTATAAGTGGACTTTCGCACGGAAGATGGATGTTGCTTCCATTTTAATTTCGATATACTTCATTGCAGGGTTTTTATGGGACGAATCCTTGGAAGGTGTTGGTATGTTGACTTCGACACCGTCACCTAATCTGACGCAAGTTATAAACGGCACAACCTTCTTATCCACTGTGCATTCAGTCATAATGCACACAAACACAACTGCAGCTCCATGAGTAGACACTAAAATAAATAATAATATAATATATAATATTTATATAGCGCTTAACATTATAAATATTCTAAAGCGCTGACAAGATGAACATACAATCGTTACAATGTTTATGGATAAAATACGCTAAAGCAGTCCCTTTCTTTGCAAAATTGGGTTGCGAGCGGATTTGCCCGCGTGGTGAAAAAGTAGATTGGGGAGAGGGAGAAATCGTGCTGCTGTCAATTCCCCCGGCCGCAAGACTTCTCCCTCTCCCTTATCTTTTTCTCGACCACGCGGGTAAATTCACCCGTAGCCTCGTTTTTACTAACTCGTGAATTACGCGCATCATTAGCGGGTTGAGTTTGGGTTTATTTCTTATTTTGGGGTTGGACTGGATACATAGGCTTAGTAAGAGACATCCGGTGTCCTTTTGTCTGTCTGCCCGCCATTGGCGAATCTGCAAAAAAAAATCAACAACAACAGAAAAACAACAACACGATAACAACAATGCGACAACAATAATACAGCCGCAAAAATACACGTACAGTACTCGAAGCGATGGTGCAAGAGATAGGTACGCCCTTTTATCTTGACGCCAACAATTTGGGACAAAGTTTTAATTTTAGGAAAACGATATGACGCCAAGTCTGTAGCTAATATTTAAAATGCCTTGTTACGTGACAACGAGAAATAAGTACAACGGTTTCGTTTGCATTAGTTTCTAAGCATTGTATCTCCATGACGTTTTGCTTCAGGCCATGTTATGCTTGCTGTGCCACCTGATCGTGTTGTATGTCAATAAAGACCCCTGTCGTCAAGGGAACGGCCTTTTGAAGGCAACTTTATTACATTAACAAGGAAACTAGAAATCATCTAAAAGCGGGTATGTAGTTGAAGTGCTTGGTTCTGTGTTAATTCCAGTTCTTAAACATAGCATTATGTTGCCTCGCGCGGGTAGTGTCATTGAGCGTTTTACTTGGTTGTCTTTGTTTGGATCAATCATGCATGTCTTGTAATGGAATAAAAGCATAAATAGACAAGAGAAATTATTTTGAAACTTAATTAATAAGGATAATAATAATAATAATAATAATAATAATAATAATAATAATAATAATAATAATAATAATAATAATAAAGATAATAGTAATGATAAATTCCAGAGTTAACGCTTAAAACCTTAGTTTCTATACTTTCTACAATCATAAATTTAAAATATCTATATCACTGTAGTTGTTTTAAAAACAATTAGAGGGGTAAATTAGAAAGCGTCTTTAAACATACAAAGGAAGTGACTTCTAAAAATGCAGGGACCACTTGGACAAACAGGAACAGTTGCCGGATCTTGTGAAGATCAGGATCAGCAGTAGACTTGAATACAAACTTGAGAAATGCAAGGCTGATCAGCCTAGCATTTCTCAAGTTTTGTATACAAAGGAAGGTATGTTAAAATGTGCCCTCCCCCCCTTTCGTTGCCATTTGACTTGAAAGAATGCAGCTGAATATTGCAATTTTTCTGAGGCGGGCCCTTTGGCACCCCTCCCCCCTGCCTAGTTACTAAATTCATTTGCTGCATCCGCGCTCGTGTGTTGTGTGCGAGTGATTTTTTGGGGAGTGGGTGGGGGGGGTGATGACGAGCTCATAGCTGCATTTATAATCTTAAGCTTTTGAATGATATCGTGGAATATCTGGAGGATATAGTAGATATCCTCCAGATATAAGTAGTTGTTGACAAATTACCGGGTAAGTTGTAAGTAAGATATACGCGCCAAATATCAAAATTATATGCAACAGGCAGTACGAGAAAAGTCAAAATAACTCTGATATTTTTCATTTTAAAAAAATTAAAAAAACAAAAATATAAGTAAATATAATGAAAAATAAGAAAATACTTCTCAAAGTATAAGCGGACATATTTCTTGTAATGTTTCGATATGATTAATTACCAGCGACAATCAGCCGAAAAATGTCCTCAAGAAGAAAATCATACCTATACCAACGTTTCCTTGATCAAATCCAGTATTTAACTAATCCGTCAACACAGAAAACCATTTGTGTGAAAAAAGTTTTCCGAAGACGTCATTACGAATCGTTAAGCGGTTTAGCCAGATTTGTGTATTTAGTCGTATTGTAGAAGCCACTGATATAATTATACGTCTGGACTGAAACGATTCCACTGTTCTTGTTGCTTGGAAGCCAATTTATCTTTCCATGGCTACTACCTGCATGTCTCTGTTTCTAGTTGTGCACTCCAGATGGTTCAACGTTCAATACATGACAGAAATATAAAAAAGCTCTTAACAAGAATCTATATGGAAACAGAGAAAACCCTTTATCTTTTGTTTTCTTAAAGGATTAATAATAATTATAATAATAGAATACTTCTAGAATACTTCTTAAAAAGGCATCTATCGAAGAACTCGATGCTTTTTACAAGAAAGAATTTCCTTGATTTTCGAAAGGATCTTTTTGTGTTAACACTGAAAAGTTAGGGAGAACGCAAGATAGCTTCAGGTGCGTGTTACCACTATAGGAACTATATAAAAACATGAGAATTGTTTTCTAATATCTAACGGTGGTCTATCCATTATTTTACAATGCTTCTTCCACTGTCAAATAAAAGATATGTATTTAAAAATACTAAATATTATATAAAATGTGTAAACTTGTTAAATACGTTTTAAAAACGTTTTTCTATGACTGCGCTCATATTTACCTTCTGTGGCTGATATAAATAGTGACAAAACTTCCATTTTTTTCTTGGCTGAAACCAATCTAAAAATAACTATTTGCTTGTTACTTGTTTTGAATTGACATCTGCCATTATTCAGTATTGATGTCTTGAAAAAATTTACAAACTTTTCATTGATTTGCATTAAATTTCATTTAACGTTAAAGAATAGCGACCTGCATGATTCACATACTAACCTTGTCCGTGCATCAGATCACAAGCTGAGATATTTCATAACAAACTGGCAACAAAGGAGTCACTGGAACTGAAAGAAAACAAAAATATACTTATTTTTATGCGTAGCTATTGTGGCTGAATTGGTCAATGTCTTGATTTATTCATGAATTTGTTAGAGAGAGATTATTTGCTACTAACAACAATAAATATTTTAATGTTTATATTGTAATATTAACCAGCAGGGAGATTACAACCTCAGTTTTCCTTTCGATCTTTTTGGTGGTTTTCCAACGCGGAAGTCGGGGGCACCAGCCATGTGTTTAAACAGGTGATCGGCAGAATGTGAAGTTGCTCCTTGTATGCTAAACTGCGGGGCTGTGCTATAAAATACAAAGGAGACCAACAAACACGTCACTGTAGCCCAAAGAAGATTCATTTTCCTGAATGGTGAAGAGTTCATCTTGTCCGTTCAAGTAGGTAACTGCGCCAACATTGCGAACGGCGCGAATCTCAAGAGCGAAGAGAAAGTGGTCAGTGCTAAACTCACTAGAAACTGAATCTTGGACATTGCTGAATATGATTTGTTGACAATTAACCGTAGCCACTGAGACAACGATGCACTTTTTACTTATCTTATCCTTTCAACCAAACGAGCTAGACCAAACCCGAGAGAACTGAAGCTATGAATTCAACGCAACCTCCGTGTGAACTCTCAACTTTATCCATTGAACTGAGTACGTTTAAATTAACTGACGGTATTTTCGTGGGGTTGTTGACTATTTGCGTTATTAATGGCGTATTATCAGTGGTTACAACGTTGACCAACATTCTGGCTATCACGACGATCGCGAGTTTTCCCGAGCTAAAAACTAACTCTAATACTCTGCTGCTGTTCTTAGCCGTGACTGATCTACTTGTTGGTTTGGTTGTACAACCCTCGTTCGTTATCTTTCTGGCTGGAAAGATACAATTGAACTTCAATTGTAAAGCCATGGTCACCTATCTGTTTACTGAGATATTTTGCGTGGGTCTGTCGCTCCTGACATTATGTGTCGTTAATTTAGAGAGATATTTTTCGATATTCCACCCATTTTGGTACGAGTCGCATGTTACAAGATCCAGTTTAATAGCTGTCACATCGCTCGTATGGGGAGTATGGACCGTATTTAATGTCGTTTGTCGAGCGCTAAGAGTTAAAAACGACGAGTTTTTTGCCCCAACCGATGCAGTGATCATTGGATGCGCTCTAATACTAAATGTCGCAATATATGCCAAAGTTTACGGGGTAATAAGAGCCCACGAGAAGCGAATCGTAGCACAAAAGAGACAAGCGAACTTGCTTGAATTACAGATAACTGGCAGATATTCTTCAACAAAAGGAAGCACGGGTGAAACTCGTAGACATATCCGGGAGACCCGAATGACAAGAACCGTTGGATATCTGATGGGAATTCTAGTTCTGAACTATTCGCCTCTCATGTTAACTTCACTGATCGAGTTGATGACCACAAACGATGACATGTTTGATCATTTTATTTACCCACTGGCGGAGACAATTACATTTATGAATTCAGTTTTGAATCCGTTCCTGAACTATTGGCGCTGTCACGACATTAGGAGGAAGATAAAAGGTATGGCAGGTTGCCACAAGCTGGCGCTACTGCCTACGTGCTGTGACTGAAAGCCGGTTTACACGAATAAAAAACCGGAACTGGTCGGATAGTAAGAAGTACCCATTCCAAGAAAATTGAGCTGTTTACACGTGCAATTTTAGGAAGGGACCGGATAAAAAAGTGGCACGGTCTCTAGAGCCTCAAGGAGCGGAGAAAAAATTATTTACACGCAAACTTTTTGCAGGCCCGTACCGATAGAGCCCGCGACGCATGCGGCCTGGAGTAAACAGCTGAAATTACGGTATTGCAGGCTCAGCAGGAATAAAGCGGGTCCGTACCTGACGGTGTACACGTTGTCGAAAAACTCAACAAACGGGTACGGAGCCAATTTTTATCCGTACCGTGCCGAAAAATCGTCATAGCCGCCTATGGGCCTCTTTCGGTACGGAACTGATAAAAATGGAACAGATAAAGAACTGCAGAAATTTATCCGACTCGTTCCGGTTTTTATCCGACCCATTCCGATTTTTTCACTTCGTGTAAACGGGCCTCGAAACAGACTAAGTCTTTGATGTAGAAATCCTTTATTGAAAAAGAAGCTCAAAAGCACCTAATATCTAATGAAATTGCTGGAAACTGAATAGACGGCCACCTGCTGAAGATAGGGCCCCGAATATCGAAGTACACAGATTTAGCGATGACTATATCTGCCATCCAAATAGCATGCACCAGCGATCACAAAACCGGAGGGCCTTCGTTGTCACGGTAACATAACATTCCAAGAACTGCAAGTATAAACGTGACTTCTTGCATTCGCCGGGTTTCTTGTTTGTTGCTGTATCTAAATAACAGATTTATAAGAACTGTATTCATGCTTGAAACTCACTTGAGCTTTCCACGGACCGGTAGTTGCAGTGTAACTGTCGTGGAATTGAAGTCTTGGGAATCAAGCGGTCAATTTTGAACCGGAGGCAGCTTAGCAAAGCGAAGCTTGACGCATTTCCTGGTAGTTTTCTATTGGAATAGTTTACATGCCGTAAAAAGTTCCTTTTACCGTACGGATCTATATTTTTTGTGTGATACGTTTACATTCTGAGTCATCATAAAGCAAGACTAAGCTGAATCTGCATGCCTGTATCAGGGGAATGGTCCCCTTCCCCCCATAATTAACTCGGGTTCGACAGAGTATATATAGACATGGCTGGAAAAACCCGAGACTGTTGTTTTCATTATTTTTCATTAACTGGCTTATGGTATGTCAAAACTCCAAGCGTGTTTTTCTGTTACCATTGTACAACCATGTCAAATGGCTGTAAAGCCTCTCGGAGATATTTACGAAAATGTTTATAGTTTTCTGTTGATCAAATTATCACCTCTACTAAAGTACAGGGCCTTATATCTCCGAGTTGTATGTATGAAATCTTTTTCGTATTTGATAATTTGCTCTTAAAATATTGAGCCTAATAACCTATAGGTGTCCTTAGTATCGGAGGCCAGTAAAGCTTTTTTCGCCCTGTCGTATTTATAACGTCCTGAGACCTTGCTAATAGGTTCATGGCCACTCATTGTTCCCCCCCCCCAAAAAAAAAATGAGTTTATCCCCTCTTAATCATTTGTCTCTTGCTATGGACCCTGAACTGTACAAATTCTTAAGAACAAATTTCAACTTAGCCTGATAGAGTGGATTTAGCATGAGTGTCGAAAAAGCTATGTCTTGTTTTTGTGATGTCTTTACTTTGTGATTCCACTGGCTCATCATTTTAGCTCCCAGTGAATCACGACAGGAAGCAATAACACTGTTGTTTCTTAGCCAATGACGCTTCAGAGTAATGACAAAACATTACAAAACAACACGTACGTGCGCGTGTGCACTGCATTTTGGCGCCACAATCTTGCGACGGGCGCCATTTTCCCGCCATTTTACAGCCACCTCATTGGCTGAATGTACTGCTGAATCTAATGAATTGTAATGTATTTGCTCTTTGTTAATCGACACTCGTGCGAAACTCGCTCTATACGTATCCTGCAAACACCTCTGTAATACTCTTCACAAGACCGAATAAAGGTCTGCTGAACTACATATCATTAGTCTGGTGGCACTATGAGCAGGGACACAATCTCTGATATAATGTGTTTTATTTTGAATTCTTGAAAAAATGTAGCACTATTCTTGTTTCTCGACAGATTATACGGAGTATATTTTACAGATTTCTCTTTTCGAACTAGTCGCATTTAAGTATTTGTTTGTTCAAATTTTTGTATAACTCTTTCATTGGCATTAATGTGATGCTGTTTTGTTTTACGACTTTTAAACTATGATGAAGATTTTGAAGCAAGAATTCAAGTCATCGTAACTGAATATTTCAGTGGTTGGTGTTGTGACGCCTCCTTGAATGTATCTTCCCTTTCTTGGCAAGATTCATCAGCAATCTATTAGCAGGTTTCTGATTAAGTAACGGAGTGTTTCCCAATCCACTGGCAGGTTTCTGATTAAGTAACGGAGTGTTTCCCAATCCACTGGCAGGTTTTTGGCTAAGTAACGGAGTGTTTCCCAATCCATTAGCAGGTTTCTGATTAAGAAACGAAGTGTTTCCCAATCCACTGGCAGGTTTCTGATTAAGCAACAGAGTGTTTCCCAATCCACTGGCAGGTTTTTGGCTAAGTAACGGAGTGTTTCCCAATCCACTGGCAGGTTTCTGATTAAGCAACAGAGTGTTTCCCAATCCACTGGCAGGTTTTTGACTAAGTAACGGAGTGTTTCCCAATCCATTAGCAGGTTTCTGATTAAGAAACGGAGTGTTTCCCAATCTATTGTCAGGTTTCTGATTAAGCAACAGATTGTTTCCCAATCCACTGGCAGGTTTTTGACTAAGTAACGGAGTGTTTCCCAATCCATTAGCAGGTTTCCGATTAAGAAACGGAGTGTTTCCCAATCCATTGTCAGGTTTCTGATTAACCAACAGATTGTTTCCCTGAGCTGTCTGCTGCATGGCTGTTCCCTGCAGAGTATTGCTTTCTGGTTGTCCCAGTACCACAGTTGGAGCATCAAACTGGCTCATGCTTTCTGCAACAGGTAGATAGCAAGTATCAAATAGAACGTAGGTCACCATTAAAATCAAAGTATAGAAAAATCCAATAAAACATGGTCTCAATAGATACTATTTAACACTCTCATTGACGATTTTAGTAGCCAACACTAACATGATTATGAGGACTCTGTTGAACAATGCCAAACTCACGGGGTGAGGCATTTGAAAAGGAAAAATTATCTGAGTTCAGATAATAATAATAAATAATAATAAATAATAATAATAACAATAACAATAATAATAATGATAATAATATAAATAATCTTGTGTATCGCTTATTCTCATAGTGCTCTAAGCGCTTTATTAGACAATGTTAACCATTTGATTAAAAACATAATTTTAAAATATTATAATAAAGTATGATAGTAAGATATAATATTAACAGCTAAAAATCTAGAATAAAAATGTTTTTGCTAGTTTAAATAAATGTCTTTTAAACGGCGGTTTTTTAAAAAGTTCCACAGAAGATGACACTGATTTATTTTGGTAGTTTGTTTCATAGCTTAGGTCCGGCAGCTGAGAAAGAACTGCCTCTATAAGGTTTAAGTTTTGTAATTGCCACACGTAGCAGTTTGTTTGTTTGTTCAAATGCCCCACCTATGCCCTGCCTCCCCTCCCCTCTGCACCTTAACTTTGATAGGTAAATTAATTATGTATTTTGACATTTTGTTAGAGGATCCTAAAGTGAAGAACAGTTTGCTGGCAAAATGAAAGAACGTAATTACTTTGTCGGAAGTCTTTGGGGTCCAGAACCATCACACAAACGAGAACAGAGCGAAAACTTTTCCCTGCTTTACCTCTTCGACACTAATGGGCCCGCCATCTTGAATTAATGATGTCAGTAAGTTGCCGTTCCCAGGCCTCTCGCCATCTTATTTGTTTTAATAGGTGCACCGTCCGACGATCCATGGCCTGGGCCTGAGAACGGCAACTCACTGACGTCATTATCCAAGATGGCGGGCCCATGATTGTCGAAGTGCAAAACAAGGGAAAGGTTTTCGCTCCGTTCTCGTTGGTGTGATGGCTTTAGACCCCCAAAACGTCACAGAGTAATTCAGTGGAACAAGTTCTTTCATTCTGCAAGCAAAGTGTTTTTCGCTTCAGGATTCCTTCAATTTCATCAGCATTCATGTAAGAAAAAACAAAAAGTAAGAAAGAAAAATCAAACTGACTCAGCGCGCTGCAGTAGTTCTTCTTGTCGAACATCTTTCCGATCTTCACGTTTTTGTTGTAGTCATCATTTTTGGTGTTGAAGTTTCCCGGAGGCTTGTAACGCGCCACCACATATGTGCAGGTCATTCGATTTTGCTTAATTGTCTTTTTACCGATCCCAAGCTCAACACTATCTGACCACACAACCTGAGTGAAATGTCCTGTACCCCTAGGCGGGGATTGTACACTTCCGAAAGGATACCCGGGATCGCAAACCTCGTTGTACCTGCGAGAGGTGTAAAGAAAGGAACAATGTCGAGGTTGAAGAATCGTAATCCACTTCAATCTGTGTCATCACAAAACCAAATTTTATGATTCAATAATAATAATAATAATAATAATAATATAAATAATGA
>JANVCK010178077.1:0-10842 GCA_026546655.1 Epizoanthus illoricatus
GGTCCACTCTCTAGGTCATATGTATTGACCAATTAAACTTTTTTATATCTATCTGGTTTATAATACAAGTTGCTAGGATTCGTGTCTGGTCAAATCGGAACGTGTTCAGTTGCTAGGTTTGCTATTACGCTAAGTTTGAATGTTTTTCATACAATTTATAATTATTAATAAAATTCCAGCTATATTTACCCATTCTGTTATTTTGTATTTTCGCCTGACATCCGTCTTCTTAAAATATTTGTGAAACCTTTATTATATGGATGGGTCGGAAACTAAATCACTCGAAGGTTGGGTGCGTCACACGTGGAAGATACAAAAACATAACACTCGAGGTAACTTTATTCATTTCGGGCACTTTCTATCCTCGCAACCCAGGGGTACTCCGTCGGCCGCGAGCCTCAGTAGTGAGTGGATATTGTTCTTGTCACTCGACAATAAAATCCCTATCTCCTTGCCAACATGTGATATCCTCAATATATCTGGTTGCATTCAGATAATTCTTTATATAATAATAATATAATTGGGGGGGGGAGAATAATTTTGTTGCCAACTTGTTTCGTACAATCTGGGGCTGTTAAATTTGTTTTCGCTTTTCCCCTCTTTCTCTCTCAGTTTTCTTTATAACTTTGTGTCGTGCAAATTTATTGTTTTTGCGTTTCGGCTCGTGCACATTTGTTTTTCGAAATTCTTCCCCCCCCCCCCCACAAAATCAAATGGTCTGCCCCTAATCAGAATGACGTATTTGGAGCTTGATGAGTTTTTAAAAAAATAACATTGCTCTGTTGGACGCACTGATTTCCGAACGGCCCTCCAAATACAATTTGCATGTAAAATAACTTGGGATTTGCAGGGAACTGAACATTATTCCTACCCGGACGCTGGAAAGCAGAACTTTTTGTCGTTAGGTAAGTTGTTATGTTAGTAAACAAACCTTGCACCAGTTTTTAGTAAAGATACTTGCTGAGGTAGAGGGAAAAGTTCATTTTGTAATGGATGATGACAGAGTCCATGGGCGGTATCAAAACTAAATGATCAAATGTCGTTTAATGAACAACGAAATTGCAGCCGAGAGATCAATACGGTGAACACCGATATAACGTTCGAAGAACCAAGAGAACGGACAAGTGGTTCGTTATTTCGGGGGTTCGTTATGAATGACACCTCGACATAACGAACTTCCAAAGAAGGGTCTTTAACATGTTTTTCAATCACTGAGCAACAGATCACACCACGAACACGTGTTACATTTATCGAGACAAAAAAAGAAAGTTGACCACGCGTAATAAGTTAGAACTATTCGTTATGTGAGGATAAATGAAACGTTCGGGACTAACAATTTTGTTCGTTATATCGGCCGGGGTTTTAATTCATACGATTTACTGTAATTTTGTGTTATGTTCGTTAAATTATATCGGGGTTTTACTGTACTTGATATCACCATATGAGAATTTCTAGTGACATTTTTTGTAACAACGTCTAATTTTGAGTTGAGGCTGGGCAGGAACTGAACGTTCTTATTTTTGGGGCGATTTCAGGTTGCCGGAGAACGTTCTTAAGGTACAATGCACTGACATCTTTTCTTCCTTTCAGAATTGCTCACAAAACCTCTTGGTTGAAGGTCACTGTATCTAATATTCAAATCCAAAATTTCAGTTCGATAGCGTTAATCGTTCAGAAGATATGGGCCTTTGAAATCGGGCATTTTGATTGGTTGAGTTCGAAGAAACTATTCAAAATGTATACAATTTTTAATAGCTTCTACTGCTCAAGTGTTTCGTGCTGAAAAATTGAAACCAGCAGAAATTCATTTGAGAGCTTCAGCGAATTCATTTCACCGTTGGTAACTTCAGTCATATATTAAAGAAGATTCACGGCTCTCAATCATACAGAAATTAAAAATACGGAAATCACAAAAGCAAGTTTTTCTTGCCATAGTAATTTATGCTAATGTATTCAAAGTATGGACAGATTTCCAAATTTATTAATTTAAAAAATCACCAATTTCTCACAATGTTCAGTGTTGTTCTGTTGGGAATAGAAAAAGTATAACAACTAGCAAGCAGTTTCTACTATTTGAAGAACTTAAATTACATGTATCTCTCTTTTCCGAGAATCAAATGGAAAACAATGTTCTTAACCAAAGTTGTAGGGTACGTTCTTAGCATGTTCTTAAAATTTTGGCCTTTCTCAGCCTCGGCGTTCTTATAAAAAAGGTTCTTATAAGAAGAAAAAGAGTGTATTACATATAGTAGAGAGGAAACAAGGACTACAAAACTGTATAATTATATTGACCGATTTCTCGCAGCATATTTTAGTGAATGAGAGACATCGCAAACGAGAGGAAACGAGAAATATTTTGTGTCCGATCCAGAGCATTATACCTTGGTGCTTTTGTTTTTCTTTCAGTTGAAGAAGCTGCTGTATTTTATAACATGCACTGAATTGACGAAAAGGAACCAAGAGCGCTAATGTGATTATTCGTGATATTTTGAAATCATCGGCATGCAGTTAACAAACCTAACTACAGGGTTGAAAGTCGACGAAAAACTGAAAAAAAAGGAAATCGAAAAATAACTTCTACCACACGAAACGTTTACTGTAAACGACCATGACTAACAATTACGACAATTATACGACTGTAAATGCATCGAATTTCTCCTTGTGTGGGAACCCTGCTCGTCAAGTACCAGGCCTCGGCGAGGCTGTGCTCGTCAAGAGACTCTTATTGTTGATGTGCTACAGTATACTGATTATAGTCACTGTGTTGGGAAACGCTCTGGTATGTGCTGCTGTATGCTGTGATCGAAGGCTCAGACGCCCAACAAACTGGTTCATCGTTTCGTTAGCGGCAAGTGACCTACTGTACGCATGTCTGAGCATACCGTTTAGAATTAAACCCCTTGCATCAAATCAAACCATTTCTATTCACGCTTGCCGGTTGTGGATCTGGGCCGATATGGTTTGTGCCGCGGCGTCCCTCGCAAATATTGCCTTAATCAGCCTCGACAGAAGGCTAAAGATAATGCACCCATTTTTCTATCAAACAGAGATGACTCGGAGGCGCTGTTTTATGGCCATTGGCTGTGTCTGGACTTATGCGGTGGTGTTGGCGAGTTTATCTCTGGTCACGTGGCCAGGTGACAGGGGGATTATTACGTCATCGATAGGCAGCTGCTTCAATTACAACCGAATTTTCTACACTATTGCTGTGGTGGTTGGCTTTCTGATACCTTTAGTTCTGCTGGTTCTAAACTACTGTCTTGTTTACCAGACCGCCTTGAATCAGTTCCTCAAAATCAAGAAAATAACACTGAAAGCAAATACTAGAGATCGCCGCAAGAAACGAAATGTGTCAATCGACTTTAAAGCGACCAAAACTGTCGCTGCTGTAATAGGGACGTTCAGCATTTGTTGGTGTCCGTTCTTCATCATTTTCACTATCATGCAGTACGACCATACACTGATATCACAAATCAACTCCCCGTGGAATGAGATTGTTTTGGTGACCTTTGTTCTCGTATTACCGAACATAAACTCCATGTGCAACCCAGTTATATATACATTTCTTAACAGCGACTTTAGAAGAGCATTTTGGAGAGTTGTGTTAATAATCTGCAAAAGCAAGAACGCTGAATTACATTCAACGCGGAACGGTTCTTCTTCCTACAGAAGTTTCTTGTATACGGCACGCAGGCGCAGTGGGACTCTTGGCCAGGGGGGTCACTGCGCACATAACAAGTCGTGTAGCACGATCGGTCAGAACCCACGCCAAGCTGCCATTACGGTTTACGCTCCAAAGAAAACTTTAAGACGTAGCATAAACGTGGGAACACCTGTGTAATGCATTCCTTCACTAAACGATCGAAATTTTAATTCACGGTTAGAATGGAGGAACGGTTTGTCTTCTTTTAATAACCCATAACACATTTTATATGCTCATTATGTTCTGATGTTTTTCCGATCTAGAGAGCAAAAAAAATAATCTGTTGTGGCTCCTATCTCGTTCCCAAATCCCACGCTTTTATCTGGCCTGCGGTAAAAACGAAGGGCTCTGCAATAATCCACACGCCAACGCTTGCGTGAACTTTTCCTAGCGGCCCCATAGACAATCGAAATACCTTATAAGGTAGTCTGCAGATCGTGGACTGGCGCATTGATTATCCCAGAGCCCTTCGTTCCACGCCGCTGGCCAAAAAGAACGTGGGCTCTGGGGATGAGATTGCTTTGGCTCCCTCTTATCAATAGCTAGAGAAAGCTCGAACTTGTGTAAAATTGTTTAAAATAAAGTTGTAACAACATCCCTTGCATACTTCTCGCCTGATTTCCCTATGCATTTCAGCTTTACACATTCCTAAACTTTATCCACTAATGAACTGAATTTACTTAGTCTTTACTATCTAATTAGTTTGATAAAATTACTTTAAGGTATTATTATTAACGGCCATTAAGTTATTTTTACAGGAATTAGCGTTAGTAAATTTAGCGATTTCTTTAGTATTCAAGACGTTTTTTTTAAGAAAGAGACATTTACTGATAATTACGGCGCTTTCTATTTGCGGGTCTGAATATGGCCAGTTAGTTCAGTGCTCTACGTTGCTATAAACGCTTCGCACCAGAACAGTACTGTAGAACTGCGCAATACTACTTTTCCGGTAGCAGGGAGAGTCTGACCTGAAACAGTCCCGCGCCCGAAACATAGTTGCAGTTGCACCATTCCACTTGAGAACTGACTTCTCATACTGGCCAGACCCGACAAATGAAAAGCGCCCCTACCTAAGCGATTTTTTTTCATAAATTCGCTAAATTTAGCAGTCGCTAATAATAGTGTACGAGAAAACCAAATATTTTACTTGAAACAAAGGCTAAATGATTTCGAGACAAGTTGCTCGGCAACGATTTCAGAAAGAACTCATTTCTATTTTCTACAAGTCAACGATTATTGCAACTTGTCTCGCAAAAATCTGGGCCATTGCAGGGGATGTTACACGGTCGAGTATGGAATTATCGACACGAAGAAGATTTGGGATTGTATTTGCTCAAATTATGAGAAAAAATGCTTTCCGCCGTTCTGGGAGAACAACTTTGGCAAACACACAGAAACTGAAGGCTGGATGAAACGAGGATGAGGGTTGTACGAGAGTCGAGTAATGAGGGTTGGACGAGAATTTGGTCCGCTCTCATGCTCGTGGTCAAACGAGGATAAGAGTTGACAAGATTCGCAAAAAAGACAAACAAAAACTTCCATCGACTCTCATCAAACATATTCAAAATGGATGAGAGCGCATGAGAGTCGATGAGAGTGCATGAGAGTTGGCGGTTAAACGGGAGCGAGACTTTGAACTCTCATCCGAACTCTCACACTTGTTTGACCCGGCCTTGAAACCTATATTTTGCCCACCAAGTAAATGCGCATGCAAAGTTCGCAGATAAACCGTCTCCAATTTTAAGCTCTCACCTAGTATTTTGTTTTATTCTTCATTAAACCATCGTAAAACAATCTCAGAATAAAATATAAACTAATCTGGACATGTTAATTTCAAGTTTGAAAATCATGCTTGGTAGTTTGTAAATTGTCATTTCAAGAATCTTGGTTTGGTTCTTGATTCTGACTCCCAGCGGACGCATTGTGGCCTTTTCTAGGCCTCTGCGGCCATAGGCTTCGGTTTTGTAATTTAAGCAAATAGTGGTTTATGTCGTTTTAGGCAATGTTTTTGACATTTTTACTAATTATAGGACAAAATATAACAAATTACAATAAAATCCTAACTAAAATGCGTATTGAAAGCTGAAAACGGTGTATTTGGTCTCCAAACTGACTTCACACCATGCATTAGTAAACAAGTGGCTGCTTACAGTCTAAAACTCGGGCCGAATTTTTTTCGCACCATTTGTTGTACTGAATACAAGCTTTTCTACTTCATCATTCTTATCATGTGTTCTGACACACAAAGTATTCGTTCACAGCAAAGCTGTGTAGCAAGATCAAGTGGTTTCCTCCAAGTTTCCACTGGTTCAAACCAAATTTCAGGATCAGTTCTTATTTTAGAACGCGGAACATTTCTGGAGAATGACAATTTATTGCCCACGAAAATAATACCCGATAGTCATTGATCAATGGCGTGACCAGTGATAAAACTTGATTTTCCTGATGTTCTAGTATTGTTTTTTTAAAAAAAATGTTTGTAAAGATTAAGTTCTACATCCAGAGTTGACCATTGTTTCAAAGTCGGGTAAGTAGTGTTCAGTTAATATATGTTATACTAACTCTATATTATCACGGTCTCATGTTGATCCTCAATTCTTGACATTTTAGTTATCACTTTTTCCAGCTAAACCAAGAAAGACGTTTTGTCAGTTCTAATATACTGCTTTTGACGTAATAATTAAGTGGATCCTTGGCCATAAAGTTAGCTGTTTAAGGTGGCTCATACCTGTTTTCCATTTAAGGAAATAGAAAATGTTTCCATGTGTTCCACAGAGTTATGGTAACACGAGTGCACGTTTGGAAGCACAAGAAATAACACAGTAGCACGAGCCAATGGCAAGTATTTCCACAGATATTTCGCTTTCTCCTAAACTTGCATAAGTGTTACTATAACTCAGTGGAAAACACAGAAAACGGAGACATTGTTTTCCATCAAATTATGGTAAACGACTTTCAACCAATCAGAGCGGGCGCTATATCTAGTTTATTTTATAATTTTGTGTCCACAAATTTGGCAAATGGTTTATTCACGTATCCTGGCAGTGTACTAGCAGTTGATAGTCAATGGTGGTGGAATAACTTTTCAACGTCATATCAACAATTGCATTCATATTGTATAATTGTGGTTTCCACCCATCCATTTCTGAAAATTTAAGGTGGCGCAAAAGTTGGTAACAGATTTTTTTAAAGATTTCTCAAAAGATTACCCTTCTTATGCCAATGATAAGAGAACAAAAAAAATGGGGGTCGAATGTTAAAAACAACTGTGGTCGTCTAGGGTTTCCATAAAAACTATAATTACCAACATGAGTGCAATTGTTGAGATGTTGAAGAGTTATTCTACCATCACCAACTATCTACTGTTAGTAAACTGCCAGGATACACGGGTAAATCATTTGTTAAATTGAATGGCAGAAAAATCGAAAGCAGGTACGAGCCACCTTAACAGTCGAATTTTTACCTTTATCAGTTATCTCCTTTCCAGCAAAATTATACAAAAGGACAATATTGTCGTATTGCTCACTCTCCTTGTACCGAGTTTGTATTCATATAACACAGCTAGTTCGTAGAATTGGCAATTCATCATTGACACTGTAAGGGGAAATTAGTTTGCTTTCCATACTTGGAACTGTCAATAATGTGTTATGTAAGTATTAAAGGAAGCACGTTTTTGGTAATTTTTCCAAAAAAAAATAAGTTACTTTTGAGCAACATTTCAAAAATGTGATCAACTTCAGTAATTTTGGAGAAACTTTTAGAGAAATATGGAGAAATTGCAGACAAGCTTGGCTTTTTACCAGTCAGCTT
The DNA here is from genome assembly GCA_026546655.1 of Epizoanthus illoricatus. Classification (NCBI taxonomy): domain Eukaryota; kingdom Metazoa; phylum Cnidaria; class Anthozoa; order Zoantharia; family Epizoanthidae; genus Epizoanthus; species Epizoanthus illoricatus. The sequence goes on from JANVCK010178077.1 coordinate 7,514, forward strand.
TTCTTGAAATTGAATTTGCACAACTAAAAGTTAATTAGCAGATAAAAAATAAATTTTCAAAATCTATTAAATCTGATTGTTACACACTATTATTTTAAAAGAACCAGACTAATATTGGCCTAAGCTCCTTATTCGTAATTTTTGGTAAATTCAGCCTTGAATTGTTCTTAAATTGTTCTCATCTCTATACATAATAAAATTCATCTGAAAACATAGAGATGATTTCTTCATGGTTCCGAACCATTCTTAGGTTGTTCTCTATCTTAAAATTTGGCCAACTTTGAGCCTCAGTGTTCTTATAAAAAAGCGTGAATTCAAACTAATTCGACTTGCTGTTCACTGCTGTTCGAGTTAAAAAAGACAGTTAATATGAGCTCTCAGCTTTGTAATCCACATGCTGGTTGAGTTCTTCATAAGCAGGTCTCGTGCGTGCGTGCCTCTGGCGAGAATGCTCCGTTTGCGACTGTGCTACTGCTGTCATGGCGCTTGAAACTTCGGTGTGAGTAACTGGACTCGCTTTCGCCCTCCAGAACTGACTCGGACATTTTCGTTATATCATTCGCAGAACATCCACAGCCACTGTGATAAAGATATTTTGAGAGTTCAGGAGCGTCTATCCGCATGGAAGAAGATATTCTTGTAATCCTTCGTTCTTGAAAAGTTGGGCGAGGAGCAAGATTGATAGGCGGGTGTTGTTGGAATTCTATTAACTTGCTATTGCCACAAGGATCGTTGAAAAATTGCCTGATTGCGCGTCGAAGACGTTTTGTTCTTGACCCAGTGATGACGAAATTGAGAGTGCTTGGTAACGTTGAAAAGTACTGGGACAAGAAATAATACCAGGAAAATGCACCACTTTGTAACTTGTAGAGTTCGTTCTTTCCTAAACGCTGAAAAAGAATAGCTAGCCCGAGGCAGCAACTGTAGCAAATGGCGATTATTGCAACAGTTGTTGCGGCTTTCATCTCGTCGCTTTCAATAATTACATTTTTTCTTCCTCCAATACGTTTCACTGCGTGTCTCCTGTTGTTTAGTGCTCGCCAGGTGAGTACTGTTAAAATCAGAAACATGAAAGGAAAAACTGCCTTTACACTGTCAAAGTACACTGTATTGGATAAGGCAAGTTTGTATTTCCATACCGGCACATTGCCCAGGTTGGGATTGTTTATAGTTACATCCAACATAACTAATGTGAAAATTGATATCCAGCACGTAATCATTGAACAGATTATCCTTCGCTTGGTCCTCCAACCGGCTGTATACTTTAGATCATACTCAATCGCCATGTAGCGGTCAAGAATGACAAGCGCAATCGACAAGAAATTCACAAGATTGAAATAGCGTTCACAGAATAAAATGACGGCTGCTAGTAACTTGTTTTCTAACTCGTGCAATTCTAGAATTTCGAAGTCGACGAATATGGACAAACCAACCGTAAGAGTAAGTAGATTGGTTATAGCCACTTGCGCCATTAGAAGATTTGTGATTGTCCGCAGGTCTCTGAAACGAGCTAAAAGCAGAATGAAAATGAAGCTCATGCTGCTGCCGAAGATGGTCAGTAGACAGCACATCATAGTCTGGACGATTCTTTGTGTATCTACAGCCGCCATTCGGTCTTCTAGGGACGTTCAACGCTAGAAATTCCAGTGCTGTAGTCGACTGAAGTAAACTCGCCGAGAGAATGAATTTAAATTATGTTTGGCGCAAACAAGAAACCTTACTCGAGAACCTTCCACTGTCACTCACTCACATGTCAAACGGGCAAGCTTGGATACTGCATTCAGTTAACAAGCTGAACATTATTTCTATTTCTGTTTTATTTCTAGATTGACAAATGGCTATTTTATTTTAACCACAATTCATCAGTGAAGATACGGACGAAGTATACGCACATTCGTTTGAATAATATTGTATATATCTCTGCTTGTTGTTTTCTCGGCCACTTGCTTTTAAACATTTATTCTTTGAATTTAAATTGCATTATATATGTCAGGAAACTCTACTCGATAACATGCGACTTTCAGGCCCCGCCCAGACGGATTTATTTGAAAACGTATCCGTGTGGACAGACATCGTAACGCAATTATATTTTTGCGTTTTCCCCACCAACACGACAGGGATGCTGATCAGTTTCACCAGTTCTATTGTCGGCGTTTTCAAAAGTTTGCGTTTTCATGTCCCGTCCACACGACAACGATGTCAATTTCACCAATTCTATTGTCGGCGTTTTCAAACGTCTTCCCGTCCATACGGAGACGATATAATTGTGTTTTCAAGGAATTCCACTTTCGAAGCCATTTCGAAAAGTTCCGATTTCGGTGAAATTGACATCGTTGTTGTGTGGACGGGACATAAAAACGCAAAACCATTTTTGCGTTTTCATTTTGTGGACAGGGCCTCGGTCACATGTCAAACGTGAAGCATTGGATAAAAGGCGAATGAGTACTCTTTTTTTATGCTCCGATGTATGTACTCAATTCTTGGGGTTTTGGAGGAAAACCTTGTCTAGGTATGTCCTCGTAAGTGATCATAAGTTTGCTTTTTCCACAAGATTTGCAACCAAAAATAGATCTGTCGGTAAAATGGGGCAACACACAGATTTGAACTATTAGTTAAACGCTTTCTTGCCCATTTATGTCCATAAATGTTGGCTTTTCCAATAGTCGCATTTTGTTCTTTATCAAAATTGTTGGGTTTTTTTCACCGAAATGAAAGGATAGACCTGCAACCAAAAAGCTGTTTGCACCTATGGGATACACTCCTTCTTCTAACTTTTGGGCGGGGGCTGAACGTTATAACAAAAGCATAATCTGATTATTCATTTTAAATCTCTAACAGACTTGAAATTTCCACAAAGTTTGGAAATATTGAGCGATTCAGATGCAGCAGGAAATGGTTAGATACCAGAAACAGCGGCTTCAGTCAGTGTACAGCGCTGGGAAGGGCAGTTCAGGAGTAGGCTGCAACCTGCAATGAATGAAACAAAAGTCAATTCAAAACTGTTTGCTTACTCCGAGCTATCTACACATAGATGGTTCTTCCTTATATCCAAACACCCTTCTCCAACATTAATGTAATACACCTCAAGTTATCAGAAAGTAAATTTCTACACAAATATATTATCCAAAAATCCGGTATTATATTATTATTATTATTATTATTATTATTTTATTATTATTATTATTATTATTTTATTATTATTGTTATTATTATTATTATTATTATTATTATTTTACTATTATTATTATTATTATTATTATTTTCATTATTATTGTTATTATTATTATTATTTTATTATTATTATTATTATTATTATTATTATTTTATTA
>JANVCK010178299.1:0-10839 GCA_026546655.1 Epizoanthus illoricatus
CTCAGTTGTTTACAGCAATAATAATAGAGGTGTGATGGAGATAGTAACAGCTGGAGAAGACAACTTAGTTACTGATCGATAATAATAGAAGTGTGATTCAAAGAGTAACAGCCATGTGTATGTGTACGTGTACGTGTACGTGTACGTGTACGTGTACGTGTACGTGTACGTGTACGTGTACGTGTATGTGTATGTGTGTGTATTTGTATGTGTATGATTATGTGTACGTGTATGATTATGTGTATGTGTATGATTATGTGTATGTGTATGATTATGTGTATGTGTATGTGTATGTGCATGAATATGTGCATGTGTATGTGTATGTATATGTATATGATTATGTGTATGATTATGTGTATGTGTATGTGTATGATTATGTGTATGTGTATATGTATGTGTATGATTATGTGTATGTGCATGTGTATGTGCATGTGTATGTGTGTAGGGGGGGAGAGAATAACTTGACCCCGGATCTCGTGATGAGTAGAGCCATTACATCCCATTTCTTTGAATCAGTGGTCAGTTAAATACATCCCATTTCTTTGAATCAGTGGTCAGTTAAATACATCCCATTTCTTTGAATCAGTGGTCAGTTATAATTGATAAAGTCATGCTATTTTGAGGTCTGACGTCAATGCCGACGGATAACCGCGACATATGACACTGTATTTATAAAAGAACATATTATAACTTGTTATTATCAGTTTGGTCAAGAAATGAACGCTAGCAAAGGTTTCCTTACCAAAGCCGTTTTATTATAGTTTTATAAATATGGCTGGAAATCTTTTTAATTGGAATTTAACATATTCAGATAGGAAGAACACATCGCAAGAAGTAATGAAAGGAAACAAATTTCGAATAATACTTTATATTAAATGTCGAAAACCATAGTTCATAATTATGGAATCTTGATTTATGAAACCAGGGTATTGAAATCCAGTTTGATGATTCGTAATCCACTTGCATCCGTGCTATTATGCACATTACTTTAACTATGCTTTAACTACGAACATTTTCGGACGTTTTTTAGCACATTTCGGACGTTTTTTCCTGAAATTTCGGACGTAACACTCTGTGGCGATATAACGTGTTAATAATGTTAAATTTATTGAACACGGTTCCGTTTCGACAGTGTGAACGCAACAAAATACATGACTGAATCCAGCTCGTGTTTGTCATGCCATATCTCGACTAAGAAATACATTCTTGCTCCACAATTTCGCCAAGTTGTGTACTTTTGCAGCCTCTACAAAGCTCATAAGCATTTTAGTGACCCTGGTTAAAAAATGTATTCCTGTGAGGGCCCTGTGATGTCAGTGCAAACCACCTTAAATATACTTTCGTCTTTTTGATATAGTAGTGATGTATAGAATGACAAACTTTTGTGGTTTTATTAATTTCTTTGATACCTGAGAAAATGCCAAGATGACTTTATCAATACCGGTTGGATGAATAACATTTCACTGAAATCTACTATCTCTTTTGCTCTCAACTATCCGCTGGCTTTTATTTTTGTTCTTTGTTTTTCTGCAAGAATCATTAACGGAAAATAAGTATTCACATTATATTTAGCTAGCTGTCATTGATCTTTCTTGTAAAGTTACAAATGAGTGTATTTGATTATAAGTTGAAATATTGCTTCTCTCTATGATTGTGAAAGGCGCTAATTACTCGGTGTTTTACTATGGAATTGAGTTCCTGAATTTTAATGAAGAAACTAATGTCAACTCGAGATTGGATAAGAGTTGCATTTGAAATAATATTTTTACCGAGTATTGTCTTTGTTATTGAAGAAGTAGCGAAATGTTTAGACAGTTCTTAAAAATGATATCTGATATGTGCATTCTGGCCGTCAGTTTTGTCCATCTTCAGCAAACTGTATTTACACATGAATTTAATGTCATGCAGATTTAATAAGACGAACCATCTGCGCAACAGCTGCCAAACAACTTCGCTTAGTGTCGTTCCGTACGACTTTTATTTTGTTAATGGCCCACCTTGCCGAGCTACAGATCCTTCGGGGCACAGAATTTATAATCGAATATATATATTTCTTTCAAGTTTCATGAATCATGATCGACACCTGAAAAACTGAACAAACGTATACAAAATTTCAGAAGTTAGATATAATTATATGTTTCATCAAAACGTTTGTATATAATATTTTTAATGGCGGTGTCAACGTCAGTCAGGAAAATTTTAGGCGACAAACCTCGCTTTAATAGGAGATAGAAGGAAAGGGAGAATTCTATCTGTTCACTCATTCATTTTTAGCATTGACAATAAATGCAATTTGTGACGGTCGTGTTTGAATGTAATGCCAACAGAAGGTAAATGTTGTATGGTCTGAATATACTACCAACATCTAGGTTTGTCCCAAGAAATTAGCAATTTTAGCTACAAAGCAGTAATCGGAAGTTTTATCCGTCCATTATCAACAATTTAAATGGCCAAGCCACATAGAGCAAGATTGCGTTTAGCAGGTTCATTCGATAATAAGTTTCTTAGTACATCAAGAGACAAAATTAAATTCCATTTAGAGTTGGTTTCCGGCCTTGGACTTTATCAGTTTGAAAAACTTAAGCGTTAATTTTTAATATTATTAATGTCATTTTCTATGTTCGTCCTTTCTTCGGGTGATATTTTTGAATATTCTATAAATATTTATATAAAAACAGAACGGTTGTTCACCCTTGTTTACTTAAATCAACACTTGAAAGTGCTCTACAGTTTTAAGAAACAGTATCCTCGGTGAATCAAGAAAATTTTGTGTCGAATGGCAGAGGCGAGTGTCAGAAGTAACATCCAAAGGATATAAATAAATAACATTGGCATTTCCATCAATTATAGAGCAAGCAAAAATTAAATTGTTCTTGAGTCTTGTGAGATTTTGGGTTGTACAAAAGAATCATTTGTGCAGATATTCACACACTAGAAGTTGATTTATTTCAACATTTCAATTCTCCGCAGCAAGAATATAAAATCCGGAGCAAGTTCATTTTGGCATGCGCTAAACTTAGTTTATCGCTTTCACAGTGTTTTAAGCAAGCTGTATTCAATGTAAACTGAAAACTTTATATTATAGCAACACATGAATAATGCATATCATATTTGAGATATTGTAGCTTTGGGCTGAGGTCAACATCGATGATATTGGTATGAAGTTATTATTCTATATGCGTTGTTCTGCCATATCAGATGTTGGTGTCGAAATCTAAGAGATGGGAAATTAGTATGTAATTAGCAACTATGTATGGCGAATTCAGGTCGGCTGAACTGAACACGACCACTATGACCGCCTGGTGATTATTTAGATATTTCCGGCTGCTGAGTTAATAAACACACTTTGCAGCCTCGGCCAATAATTACAGAGCTTTTAATCCGGGATTCTCTTGTAGCGACGACCGCAAACCAAAGGTAGCTTGCACGGTGATTAGTGGCTGTCGCCGACAACAGGCAGCGAACTTCTGGCTACTTACGACCCGCAAATTCTCAAATGGCTATACTACAGGTAAAATGCTCGTAAATTTATTCATATTTCCCGTGTTTATTCTTTAAATTCTGCTTTGTATTGACTACTAATTTCTAGCTTGCTTTCGGTTTCGTTGGTGAAATCAAAAGCAAACGGCCATTTTTGTTTCAGTGTTTGGTCTGGAACGGAACTGTCTGAAGTTCTTAAACTTCAATAACCGTCAATCCTTGCTAAGTCTTTCCTGTCGTTTAAATTTTCACTCAGCATGAAAAGCTTCTAATATCCGCCAGTATTTATACCAGAGCCAAACATAAATTAAACTGTAAACTGAACGGGCAGCTTAATAGAACTTCTTCGCTTCATGGAACTGTCTTCTATCATAAGTATCATGTGGAAAATAGTGTGTCTTTTTCATTTCGTTCAATCAGATATCAGACCGTGCTTTTAAACAAGAACCAAAACACACAGTAATAGCTCTACACAGACTAAATATTCGGGATATTGGTATCTGAAAGCGCTTTGAGGCATTCCGGACTAATTAACTCGCTAATTTCTCTTTCCTATCAAAACTCTGTTAAGCTGCCTTTCTCTGGACTAAGAACGCGCTGTCACCTCTTTAGAAAATCTTGTTGGGTGCGGGTTGATTTAACAGGCGAAGCGGCACGCGCTGCTGCTAAACTGTTTGGGCAGCAATTTTATGTCTAGTATCAACAATAGACGAAGATGTCTTTTGTGTATAGACTACGTCTAGAAACACAAGAGGCCTCTTCTTGCGGTTTCGAGTTGTGAGTTGAGCATGAGTCGAAGGTTTTAAGCAGTCCTTCGAGACTTCCGAGGTTCACTCAACTCACACCTGGCGAAACTTTAAATTCTGATTTTCATAAGCTTTAAACTGAAAGCACTGAAGCAAACTAACGGCTTAAGAGTTAAGGCCAAAGTATGTTTGATCTTCATTAAATTGATGGTTTATGTGTTTTGCTAGTCCAACAGAGAAGTAAGAATCAAGCTTCAAGACCTGAACGAGTTTATCACTTGTGAACTGTGCAAAGGTTACTTAATCAAGCCCACAACTATCGGAGAATGTCTACACACATGTACGTACAATACCACATTTATATTGCCTTTCTCTTGGGGAATAACTAAAAGATATCCCCCGGATACAGAAAATGATAAAGCCCAGGAAACCAAGTCATGTTTATTTAATACCGATCTACGTAAATCAGCTTCATAGTTTTGAGAAAAAACAATTTCGGTCTCCATATATTCTCGTTTGGAAAAGTACTCATTGTTTTAATTCTCGCTTTTGCAGCTGTCTTCCTTTGCATTGCCTGTGTTGGCCGATCATCATACACTATTCATTTCACTATTAGTTTAACTCGGTGAAGCGCCAAAGTGAATAGCTCAGAACTCATGAATAATAATGTTAAAAATTTGGCGTTTTGTTTGGCATGCGCTAATGTAATTTCAGTTCCGCCTTTTTGGCATGAAGCGCCAGTGCAAATTTTCCTTTGAAATATGGTCGCAGAATTTTCTCAATTCGAAGCCATTGTTTCGTGCAGGGAACGTCGCTTAGCAGTGTTCTAAGCAGAATAATTCATGAGGAACACTTGTTTGACGCCTTTTAAGTAATTTTATTAGATACAACAGCGGGCCGTGATTAGATCTAATTATTACTAACAATTGAAATATATGACACGGCGTAAGAAAGTACAACATCTCGGTCGAAAAGCAGCAATGTAGTTTTCTAAATTTGCCAGCGTGCGCATTGATGATATCACAAGCTTGTTTCGTCTCAAATGCAGTTTGGCCGTCGAAGGCAGCTGTTTTATTTCCTGTCTGATAACCACTTTGTGTTATTCGTGGTGTTTTGAAAATAATGTCTCCCCCATGGGGACTGTAGATTACAATATTTTAAACATATCAGCCACCAGTGTTTCGTGAGGGTTTTTTGTTTGCAATGAAAACATTAAAACACCTCAAAACAACACCACACGTTCAAATCATTACATGAATAGAATAGAGTGTCATAAGTTAATGCCAAACGAAAACTTAGAAGAGAAACTGAAAAACTTATCTTGTTTTATAACACAAGCCGGCTCTTCAAAGATTGCTGCGATATCGCATAATGACATCTTCGTTATCGCACGCCAATATTGGGGTTTTCTTTAAAAAGAAAATGATAAGTTGTCAGTTTATCAGATCCCTTGCTATTAAAACGTATTATAACATCGGAAAAGGTAGTTTGAATGTTAGGCCCTGAACTTTTACCTGTGCCGGTTTGTCGCAGGTATTATTTTTGACCTGCTGTGTCGAGCAGCCTGCGAACAATGTTCACATAAAAACGTTCTGGTGATTTGCTTATTTGTTTCGTTCACATCATTTTTGTCCTTTGGCCTCGCCGACAGTTTGATTAGAGAACTTTAGGCTTAATGACAACTCAAAAGCGGCATCACTGACAGCTTTTGAAATATCCAAAACTGAACCCATTGTGTTTTAAAAATTTAAAAATTTTGCTATCATGAATATTTTTTGAAGTACATACCTTGTCGTGATGACAGTATTATTTTTAATATTGAATATTATACTAAGCTGAATAAGCAAAGGTGAAATTAGCTATTACTCGGGAAAATTACTACTTCTTGCACTTCTCGGCGGTTACTTTGAAAGTAATTGATAATTTTTTGTTCCAAACATCCTATGTCTATGGTTTTAGAACACTAAATACTTTGGTAAGTAATCTCTCTATTCCGAAAAAAAGCCAAATATAGTATTCGGAAATTCTTTTTATAGTCACATAGTCACCAAATACAGGACTAGCCAAACGTTTTAGGATTTGATATCTTAAATAATTCTGTGTTATAATATCTTTATAATGACAGCAGAAGTGGCTTTTGGGGATTAAAAATGACCAAACAGACGGTTTCGTTTGCATCAATTTAATGGTTTCCTGTCGGAGTTGTAGACATTTTGGAGGTTCGACTATACGAACTTGTTCACGTCGAGTTGGATCATGGTCACAGCTGTATGGGCGCCAGAAATATCTCATGGGAAGATTCTAATTTTACTGACCGATATTGTCAGGCTTCTTACTTCGTCATTATAATCACTACGGCAGATTCAGTTTTTTTATCAATTTGAGTGAATTGTTTTGCCGTTTAGGAAGTACAGTCTTGGTCCCGGGTTGCCGCGATCGAGCCTAGCAAGTCCTCAGAGCTGATGAGAACGTGAGCATTCAAATGAAACAGTTTTACCCATTTCACCTGTCTCTGCGAACCGGGTGAATCAAGCATTAGATAAGCATAAACAATGTTTGGCTCCAGGTGTGTCGTTTGATTTCCAGTCAAAAGCCCACAGCTTTAATTAAGATCAAAATGTGACAGTCAAAAGCCAACTTTGTAGGCCACAAGCAAGTGAATGTAATAGACCCTTTCACGGTTTCGGACGCCATCTTGATTGGGGGGCAAACACGCGTAAAATTACAGCAAATGTATGGGATTTTGGTCGAGTTTGGACCTCCGTAACTCCGCTCAAAAATCGCGGATTGTGATAAACATTATGTCATTTGAAAGGTATTTGTCGCAAGATTGTTTCGTCTAAACAGGAAGAATTGTTAAAACTTCATAGAAATCCTTCTAAATGCGGCCTACACGATTAGACCGCATTTAGAAGGATTTGTATGGAGTTTTAAAACTGTGATTACAGAAGTTATAGCATGGACCAATTCTTCTTGTTTAGACTAAATGAACTTAGGACAAACACCTTTTAAAAGACATAATGTTTATCGCAATCTGTGATTTTTGAGCGGAGTAACGGAGGTCCTAACTCAACCAAAATCCCATTTTACGCGTGTTTGCCCCCCAATCAAGATGGCGTCCAAAATCGTGAAAGGGTCTATTGTAATACTAGTTCAATGTCTGTGAGTTCTCTCGGTTTCATTACTCATTATATTAGTACTGACGGGAACAATTTTGGTTGCATAATTAAAAAAACCCAAATTTTGAGGACATACCCAGACAATATATTGTATTTGATCGATTAAACGCTGCCAGCTTGAATAAAAATTCAAAACACGGCCTTCTCAACCGGCCAGTGATTATTTGAACTCAGCGTCTATCGTTCGGAACCCGGCGCGCGTTTATTTAAAAACAGGAGTATTTATTTGTCTTTTCAGCAAACTCATTTAGTCATTCTCGGGAAATCAGCGTAAAAAAAAGAAATCTTTTTATTCTTTCGATTATAGTAACAGAATTTTGTAGTTTTAACTCCCATAGACTGATATTTTGTTACGTTTTCTGGTTTATAGTTTCGTTTGCGCTTTTCAAATCTAAAGAGCAATGACACCCTAAAATATATTTGTAGTTTAAAAATGAAAACAGTAGATATTGAACTGATATGGCGTAGTGATACACGTTCTTAAAATACTCGTGTAGATAAGGCATGGGTCAATAGAACGTAGAGGGGTTTTTGCTATCTTTTAGAGTTTACGTCCTTATACCACGATACTTGGTAGGAACTTTCATATTGGCAAAATAAAATGTTTAGTACGTTTGTTTACCGAGATATGTGGCCACGTGACCGACCATACCCAGTAAACAGGCTAAAATTGCACTGAAAAAGTACAACCTTTAGCACGTATAATTCACACAGTTCATAAATGCTAATTTGGTGGTCCATCGACGTTGTTTTCAGAATTAATTGGGCCTTGACGACTTTTTTATTATTTTATGTGGTAAAACAGAGTCCGGGCACCTCCAGGGGCCTGGGTACGAATCATAATGTCAAATATCCCCCTTAATATCAGAAGTTACGGTCCAACCAGGGAGATCCTCAGATAGACGGTCGGGCGATAGACGAGATGAAAGTAACACGGAGAAAGATTCAACCCTCTCCTCTTCCCACGCTGGACAGACTAAACAGCCTGGCCCTGGTCCAGTTGAGTCCAGTCATGTCGTTTTGGGAGGCGTTGTTAACCAAGAATGGTCTCCCAACCTTAACAGTCTCGGTTGCCGTGTTTCCTAGCAGTCGTACGCCACACATACATACATCATCTACAAGCTATTTAATCCAGTTGCTGTAGGCATACTTTGTTTAGATCGAGGCGAGGTCCATTTTCTCCCGAGCTGCGCCCGAATTTGAAATGTTGTAACTCTTTTATAATATAGTCGCCATTTTGTCCCCATAAAAACGTTTTGAACGTTCCGGATTTTAAAGTCGTATATAAACCAAAGTGATGTATATTAAGATGGCAGGTAAGATGTCGTGTATTCACTCGAATATTTTGCGCGCGCGGACGAAAACACTGAGAAATATGAGAAAATGACACTGAGAAACACTGAGAAATTCGCTTCGGGCTTTCACTTCTGCTGCTCGTGCAGTGGTGTGACATCACTTTGGTACTTTAAATAAGTAATAAAAGTCATTTTCTATGTCTTTGTTCTCTGTTATAAATACGCGGGATGTTAGGAGAACACGAACAAAAATCGAATACAAGGAAATTTCATCGCGTCCTTCTTCGTTCAGGTTGAGTCTCGCTTTTTGCAAATTTTTGTTTCACCACGGCCACAGTAGTTACGTGTTTCCTCCAACTCCAAGTGTTCTTTAGAACGGCTACAATTGTTTGGCTCTCTGAGAAAGCGGAAGTTTAACTCAAAATTTGTCATTTCTTCCTCGGGAAGAGCGATTTTGCAAAGTTTTAAACTTGCAATCCGAGCGCAGCATGCTAGCGTCAGAGAGTATGCAAGTTCCATTCTTTGTTTTCTTATATAAACATAGATTTTAATTAGCCAATCAGAGCGCGTGTTATATATGAGTTATTTTACAAAATCCTATAAAGTCGGAAAACATCGTTTTATTGCTTCATTAAAGCTGCAACTTAAGACTCACTATTTTAAATTGCGTTTGTTTAACTAGTTTTTTTAGTAATAATTATATTTTATTCTAATTTAGATGAGTTTTATTGTTAGCTTTTGCTTATGTAATACGCATGCGAACATAATCATATTCACATGTAGCATGCGCAATATAAATTTAATATTATTATTACTAATTCTCTAATTCAAATAATGATACATACCTCTTATTAGCCGAGTGCGAGGTCCGTACGGTAAGTTGTGGACCGAGTTTCTTCCTTCCTTTTATGGCCCAAGCGCGAAGCGCGCGGGCCATGAAAAATGGAAGGAAAACAACGAGGATCCATGACTTACCGTATGGACCGAGCAAACGAGGCTAATAAGATGTTTATTATATGGCTTTTTGATGATTTGGAGCTTTTGTTTGCAAAACAAAACTTGAAAACGTAAGGAAATAACAGCCGCGTGAGATCAAGAGGTCCGTACGGCAACTTACGGACCTGAAATTAACCAATCACAGCGCGCGAAATTAATCAGCCATATAATAAACGTCATTATTAAACTCGGCCGCGCAACGCGGCACATAACAAACCGATAAACGATATAAACAAAGGCTATACATCAACGGGATAAAATGGCCTGTAGCGGAGGTGTATGTGAGAAATACGACTACTAGGACACAACGCAACAGACTGTTAGGGTTTTGAGATCTTCTTGCCATTAACCAATGTCTCGTAAAGCGCGGGGTTCAATTTAACCAACCGCCGAGCCACCAAATACAACTTTCCAATGTGAAACACGGTTGAAATTGACACGGGGTTATATACGCAGTAGTCAATCACGCCTCCTCCCCTAATCTAGCGCCAAGTGGCTACCGGTTCCTCTGTAGCCACTTGGCGCTAATCCGGGATTAAAATTTAAAATTTGGACTAATTAATCGGCAAAATTATGTACCTAATAAATAATAATTTATATTGCGCTTTTTACAAAGGAAATGATCAACGGCGCATCACGATGTAACTGAGGAGAAAACAATGATAATTACAAAAAATTAAGTGTCAAAATAGATATAAAGAAAACGCTGTTCCAAAAAGAAGTGTTCTAACAGAATCTTCAAATGAACAGTTGACAATAACAGAGATGTTTCCCTTTGACCATATGGAGCAATTTCGATACATCAGTTCATTGATTTATCTGTTGATCGTTTTACTGCAGTTTGTCGCGGCTGTATCGTCAAATATCTGCACAGTACCGACGATAACGATTGTCCAAAGTGTTCCATCCTCATTCACGAAACCAATCCGTTCGATTTACTCAGGTAAGGATAGTTCCATGCACAGACACAGACATGCACAGGTGCAGGCGCAGGCACAGACATAGGGGCATACACGGGTACAGGCACAGGCACAGGCACAGGCGCATGCACAGGTACAGGCACAGAGACAGGCACAGGCACAGGCACAGGCACAGGCACAGGCACAGGCACAGGCACAGGCACAGGCACAGGCACAGGCACAG
>JANVCK010178410.1:0-10837 GCA_026546655.1 Epizoanthus illoricatus
GGGTTTGCTAATTGGCCGTGAGAAGCCCTCTCTCAACAAACAAGTACATTGTTTTGTTGCTCAATTATTCCCCTCGGGAATTACATAATCTGCACAAAACCAAGTTGTATGCACATTTTATATCATACCACTATTGATGACCTTAAGGTCGAAAACGTTCTGGTTTTAATAGATCTTAACATTTTTTAGCCTGTACATTACCACATTTAAAAAAAAAGCGACCATTATGACAACAATTTCGAATTATTTTAACCCTTTCGAAGAAGATCGTCATTAGATTTTCCGAAGATTTCCCGATATTGCATGAACATTTTCCGAACATTTACGACGGATTCTCTAACTATTTCCTATTTCCATGGCTATGCATGTCCTTAATTTCTTGGCGTTGTGCAGGGTTGAGGACATACCTTTGTCCTCTGAATGGGGTTCTTCTCAACTGAATATTGTAATCAAACATATGTTTCTGTCGGTGGCCGGTATACGCAAGCCGCACACTTAATATATTGATCCTGGTTGATATAAGTCATTGAAAAGAAATCACAGCTTATTTGGTGCTGGCATTAAAAACGAATCGACAAAACCAAGATAAAAATTAATTACTTCAAGTAGGTCTCTGGGTTTGTTCCAAGTTCCTCGCGTATGGTCTCCGAAACAAGCACACTTTGTATAAGTCTATTTTCATCAACTAGATTGCTTTCAAAACAGTGACTATAAAGACAAGTATTTAAAAATGTTAAAGGCTGAAGAGACAGCACTGATTTCCTTCTTTTTTACTGTTGAAGGTTTCGATGTTCTAGTTATCGAGGCGAGCAGAGCATTACTATTGAGTCAGGTCGTGCTCTCATTAAGAAATAAAAAACACTTCCGTCCGTGTTTTCCATCGAATTATGGTAACACGAGAGCAAGTTTGGGAGAAAAAGAAATAGTTGTGGTAGCACGAGCCCAAGGCGAGTGTTTCCAGGTTTCCACAGCTATTTTTCGCTTTCTCCCAAACTTGCACAAGTGTCACCATAACTCAATGGAAAAAACAGAAAATGTTTTCTATTTTCTTTATTACATAAACGCAGCCATGTCTTCCATCGACTTATGGTAAACGGTTTTTAACCAATCAGAGCGCGCGTTATAGCAAGTTTATTTTATAAACATTTATATTTTATTGTTAAACCAATGAAAATGGACTGCAGTGGTAGATGTTTTATTATTACAAATTAACTCATGTATGATACGGCGTTCCCACTCCTCGCGATCTCGATGTATTCACTTTCCGAATTTCGGCGTCGATGCTACCTGACCAACGGACCTGACGTTTTTTGGACTTTTTACATGGGTGCGCAAGGATATTAAAAGACAATTTGTTTGTTCTGTGTATTTTGAGGATTTCCTATGAATTGTTTCTATATTTCCCTCTTAACCGATACTGACCTGCAAGATGAGGTTAAAATAACATTTGTGATGATTATACCTTAATGTTGTAAAACCTTGCGCGAAGTGTTACGAAAGTAGCAAAAAAATCTCTTTTGTATAGAGAAATTGTTTCCACTGTCACTGAGATATACATTTTGATGACAAACTTGTCATAAAATATTATTTGAAAGTTTCGCAGTATTTCGTGCTAACCTAAACAAGGTCACAACTTAGGATAATTTGGCAAATCCAAAACTGTTTACACAAGACTTCGAATTCATATAAGCCATAGTTGAGCTGCCAATCCAAAGTCTTTTTCAGTTGTTTTAGCCCGCCTACTTGTTGTGATGGACATGGGTAGATGCCTGCACTGAATAAATTCGTTTTGATGGAGTTTATACAGTTATTTTAGCTTATTTTATAACTTCCCCATGAACCACCCCACCAGTTATGCACTTATTTTAACAAAATATCGCCACCCCTCTCCCAGTGTTCCGCATTTGTTCTGTCACTGGTAACGATGGCTGCACCAGTATCAGATGACTCTTAATGCTAATAGTCTGTCTTGTGAAAATTAGAGTCATATATATATAGAGCTCGTATGAAATGAAGGAAGTTATTTAGAAAAGAAAACTCCGACAATGACTAAAATCCGAGACCGAAAAATCCGAGACTAAAAAAAATTTCCGACTCGGTAAAGTTGGTTTATATATGTGAGCTAATGCATGCATGATCGGCTGAGAAAACAATTTAGAAATAGTTAAATATAAATCCTGTTTATCTTATTAACTGACTTTATTTTCATTCAATTCCAAATATGAGACTCATAAAATCGATATCTACAAGCTATCATTTAGCCAATTGATCTGTACTATCGAAATCGAGTTTGTATTTTCCATATGTTATTCCCCTATATCCACATACATGTGATATATATCCACTTCAGAAGCCCTCGAAACACCAATCTTCCTCTAGCTGTACTTTTAACCTCTTCCTGACAAAGCGTATTTTGTTTAAATACCGTAAAATTCAGAATATAAGCCCTCCATCCCCGAAAATCGGGTAAGCCCCCTCCCCCCAAAAAAATGTCAGACGGTTAGATCCTTCTGATAATAAGCCCATTCCGAGAATAAAACCATGGGCTTAAACAAGGATTTATCTTAAAGTGCAAGTAAATCAATGGGCTTTCACACATGCAGTGAATTTCAATATGTTTAGTTTTAAAAGCATTGATGACTGGACAAAGTTTTATATTGTTACTGTGATAGGGCAGACAGCGGGTTGTGTTGTTTCAATAAAGCTTGTTTTAATTTGCAGTTAAGGTGGCTCCCATCTTTTTTCCCTTTTTCTATGCCACTGAACTTTGTGAAAGGCTTACGCAGATGTCATGGCAGATTGCTGCTAGTTGTTGGCAGCTGGTGTTACAACAACTTTTCGTCTTACCAACCCTTCTACTCCATCGCAATTTTCGTTTCCATGGCAACTTTACAGGGCCTCAAATACACCCTGTTTTTAGTATTCAATAGGGTGTATTTGAGGCTCTGTAAAGTTGCCATAGAAACAAACTATCTATCTATCCATCCATCCATCCATCCATCCATCTATCCATCCATCTATCTATCCAAATAAGTTCTATACATTTTTCGTCTGTTTAGGAAGTGGATGTGGGAAATTTTAGAAATAGAAAACTTTTCCGTGTTTTCCGTCGAGTTATGACGAACCGAAGGCGAGTGTTTCAATTCCACAGCTATATATACGGCAATCAGAGCGTTATATCTGGTTTATTTTATAAACAATAATATTACCGTAATGGTTTGCGTTCTTTTGAAGAAGAACAAATATTTTATAAAATCTGAGCATAACTTTTGCAAAAGAATCGTCCAGTTTCAACTGATGATACTATTGAATATAGTAAGAACCTTTTTTGAAAATGCATTGAGGCAGAAATCATAAAAGTGAATTCAAGCTTCAAACCAAAAAATAGAGTTCTTATAATATACAAAGTGCATGACGATTCATTGCGAATAATCAATTAACTTTAAACATAGCAAATAACACAGTTATTCCCCAAAAGCATAACTTGAGTATTTTTAAAAGAACTCTGCTGCGGTGACAGACTCTTATCCTGATGATAACTTTACGTTGATAACGTTCGATTATTCAACAGTTTAATCTTTTAGCTTTTATAAATATTTTTAAGTGACTCAAATGTTTCAAACGTTTGCATACTATATCAAAAACATATATAAAAAAATCGCTGGAGCTAGTTTTAAAACAAATGCAAAAACACGGGCAGAAACCATACAAATTTTAGTCAGTAATAATTTTTATTTGAAGACAATCGGATAAGAACTAAGAACACTGCATAAGACTAAAGCAGGATGCATGGTTGCATGCAGATTCAAAACTATTGAGCCACAATTCAGAAGTCGCTACACGACTCGCATATTTTAGCATGTTTAGAATTATGTAAGTCTGTTTTAAAAAAAGCTCACGTGTGCATAGACGAATTTCAAGTTTCAATCTAGTGCTGATATCTAGAAGGATGAGATAAATGACAGGATTTCGACGGAAAAGCGTAACTTCGCATTGTGCTCCCGTCACGGCGTCCATTTTGAAATGAACTTTTGGCGCCTCGGCAACCGGACCGTTACTAATATACTCTAAATACAAAGCATTCTGGGAGCGTTTTATATCCTCCTTTGAATACGTCATATTCAACTCGACCGCGCGAAGCTATAAAGTACTGGGCGACAGTTAAAATTAAAAATGGCGATGAAAGAAATTGATATGAACACATTGGTACGATGGGAGCTGCTAAAAACCATGGCGGTACGACCTCCAGGACTAACCACATCTCACTGCAAAGGTTTGAATAACTTCAGTGTTCTGAGTAGTAGCCAAAATTGTCCATTACCCACGGTTTAATTTGAAGTAAAAGTTGTTTAGTCAGTCTGCATTCGTGCTGCTTGCTGGCACACTAAAGTTGCCGGCACAATTCTACGATATGTCGGCAGGTCAGAAACTTGTCAGTTCAGTTTTATTCCTATTGTGCCTCAATTTGACTTTGGAATCAGTTGTCAGTACGACTTACTTGTACTGAAAGCTATTTGACTTTGAGTATTTCCGAGACGATACTTCAAGATTAAAAATAAAATTAATATTTCTTTAAATGGCCTTATTGGGGTAAAATGCTTGGCTGAGTTTAAGGAGCTGATTACATTAGCTGAGGTAGCTGGGCTGGTTCGGTTTGTAGAGATCCCGGCATTGCTGTTATCAGTTAAGATGGAGAAGGATGGTTGTTTGACAACGGCCTCCTTTCATTTTACTCCGCCTTTCCTTAGCTGTTTATTGTTTGTCGCGTAAACGGTAAAGAATCCTGAATAGCGAGAACAGAAAATAACTCGATGGTAGTTCAGTGAAACTGTAGTGATAAAACCAATTTAAAACGATCTGTATTGACGTTAATTGTTTGTAATCTTGGCATATTGTTGTTCTATTTGTGAAGATATTTTGTCCATTCATTTTCTACTCTTGTATTCTAGTCTACTCAGTATATAATTAAGGCTATTGTTTGATATTATTTTCGCCGTCCTTGTTAACAGTTCCGTCCTTATATTGATACCAGTTGTAACGTAAATTAGACTGAATGTTTTACCCTATGTAAATAAAAGAATTCAAATGTAATTTATCTATCTAGTCAGATACAGAGTTTAGTTGTCAATGGCGTTTTAAAAATATCCACATACCATAATTTATTTCCGAAGTCTTGGTCTCCACTCATATAAATAATAAATAAACTACAACTTATTTAGCGCACTTATTCTTAAAGTTCAAGGCGCTTCACAATATATTATAAAAGTTAAAACTGTAAAACTACACAACTATAAAACTATAATACTATTGAAACTATAATGCTATAAAAACAATATTATATACAAGTAACATTCTTTCGTATTGCCCCAGAATCTTAAACAAGGTCAAGGCGTACGGATTCCACATTTGAGGGGCTCATAATACTAACACTGAACATGTCATGCTATTTGTTTGTTATTAATAAAGAAGGACAATTTGTGTTCCCCAACGTCAAATATATTTTGTCAGTCTAAAAGTTCATTGCAATATTTCAGTACTTCTTGTTATCAATCAACTGTCCATAGCGACAATACAAACTTCGCTCACGGCTTTTGCACACCCATGCATATTATATGTACAAATGCCAAGAAAGTCCTTACTAATTTTGCCTCTCTGTGTTGAAATCATAAAGGTATAATATCTCATGTGTAATGTTATCTTGAAGGACGTTAAAGTTATCATCTATATCTATTGTACTCTAAAACCAAAACCAAAATATACCGGCTGAATTCATGCACACAAGCCAATGATTTCTTCTTAGGCTTTCGAACTTTACTGAAAATATAAAATATAAGTGTAATTATTAATATTTTTCTGTTTTGTATAGCCTATAGCTATTCATTTTTAAGAGTCAACGGCGATAAAGAGTAAAATGAATAAATCCTCATGTATATACCGAACAATGTTATTTGTCAGTAAGACAGTATACGGGATTTCCTTCAGAGAAACAGTAAATGTAGGTGCGAGTAAGTACGATGTTCAAACTCTACTTTCTATGATCTACGCCCACAAATTAAATCAAACGGCATTTTAATACAACAAGAAACATCTGAAAGACGCACAATGACCGTCAAGTTCAAGGTGAGTTGCCCAGAAACGTATAAAAATTTCATGACGAGAACATTCTATATAAGTGGGATTACTTAGTGTTTCCGTTTTTTGAGGAGTGAATTTCTAACAGTCTCATTTCTTAGGCTAAGTGTTGCTGCGATATGAGCTCAGTTGACGGTGGACGAAACTTTATAGAAATAGTATATGATAAGATACTGTTCAGCCGCCCTCGATCTTATCCGACATATCGTCGTAAACTGAGATAACAGACGTGTTGAAAGGTTTTCTAGCATACTTTATTGTTGTTGCGTGTATAGAAAAAACAAATATCTGTCATTCTTAAGGAGTTGCATAAACATTCCATTGGAATGAAAACATTTATGTTCATACATACTACCCCGCTATGATATGGCAACCTATTGACTTTGAAACTGAAAGTAAACTATATATCGCCGTGTTGGGATGCCACTTGTTTACTGATAGTATGTCACTGAAAGAGTACTAGTATAAACAACGAATTCCCTCAGGCTTTACCGTAACCGTATAAAGAGGGTGAAAATCGGCTTAACTCACTAGCGCCAGTATCATTATTAAATGTCTATAGACGCAAATTTTATCCGTCAGAAACTTTTGTTCAAGAAAAACTGCTACTGATTAACTCCTACTGACTACTTACTAAAGTACTTTTTTCTTGCTGTCTACTGATCAGTTACAGCGGTACCTCATTTAAGTTTCACTCTTTATTAATATGAGTTCTGTCGGTGACCTGCAGGCCGGCTTTTGAACAGTCAACTATCGGTATGCATGTACAACTAGTATACTAATCTAAACAGAAGCACTAAACTGATATTGGCAGCAAGAAATGTCTTTCCTATTATTGTGTAAAGAACAACAAGAAGCATTCACAGACCACAATGTCATTCATATCTGTTAGCTCCATACAGAGAACTGTATCACAGTCCGGAAATTAGGATTAGTTAAGTCTATTAAAATCAAATTAAATTAAAGAACGGAGTTTTATAACGCTTGAATACATCGATCCGACCAACACCGAACAAGTTGACAAATATTTCAATTGAGAACTATAGGATTAATGTATACAATCCCATGTGCGTAGAATGGGAGGTTCGAACAAACTCCCTAATATGGTCAAAATGGTTATATTTTAGTAGGACTAGAAGGGTTGTTTTTGTGGCACAATCTACAACGAACCCCCTGAAACTACCTTCCTCCGTTTTTTATGAAATGTGGATCCCAATCCGAACTCCCCAATTCAAAGTCCTGGCTACGGGCCTGAATCCCGTGTAAAACATCTTTGAATGTACCTTTTCCCAAAGACCATTAAATTCTTGACGAATAACGGTATTAATGACCACCTAAACTGTTAACAGGCGCGTTACATCTGTACATTACCTCCAGGTAGTGCTATACCAGTTACACGATTTACCCTGTCGCCTCTGCGTTGATATCTCATCAGTTGACCAGCTCAGCAAGGAATGGAGTTGAACAGCTAAAGCCGTGCCGATATATGTGCAGCTTCTATCATGTGATCATGGTGTTGACCAGAATTCAAAAGAACAAACTAAATATCGTTGGGCGATCTTATCTAGAGGTCTAATTCTAAGTGGGTAGAGCCATGGCATGTGTGGATAAGGTAACAATCCGCAGTGATCGGGTTTCGGTATGACCTGAAAAATTTACAGCCAGACGAGTCCATCACCAGCCTTTCAAGACAGAAATGATAGCAATGCAAGCTCCAGCAATTCCTTAGATAGCCCAATGAAAATGACACTGATACTGGGTTTCCACTACTCACTAGTACTGCAATGATGCAAGATATAATATAGACTAATTAATACGGGATAGCAAAAAGAATTGAAATAGGATCGTGAAGTATGCGAGCAGTACTAGTAAGGCCAACATTGTTGAATGTTGAAAATGTGCAGTTCCCATATGATTCAGTTTAACGATCTCCAACCCACCTCTGGGCTAATAATTTTAGTTGTGACCATGTGCATATGCATTATTGGTCATTTGAGTTATTATTAATGATGGAAAAGGCGTACAATTGAAAGAAAGCATCTGTTTCAAAGAAACGGAAAACAGGCGACCAAGCCAGGACATTAACTTTGTAAACTTCATGAAATTGAACTAACAGTGAAGCGAAGTAAAAATACAATGGAATTTCGTTCAGCACCAACATTCAGCAAACACTTAGAGCTGTCAAAAACGTATCATAACTCATGTAGAACTTTCTTATTCAAGAGCGCAGAACCTCGATACATCACAAACAAGTAGCAAGTACCGACTGTTCACCGGCTCTTATCTAGACATCTTATATTAACGTCTGAGTGATTCCGACCACTTCACATTGTGGGGCGGTGGGGTTGGAAATATAGTTTCTTTTCAAATGATTTCTTTCTTTCAAAAACTCATGCAAATTGTTCTCTTACTATTATATTCCTTCTCTGACCCTTTTCCCACTTTTGATCTGGCAAAGAAAATCTGTGTGTCGCGTCCTAGCCTGCTATCGCTAGTACATACTTTTGAGGGCGGCACGATGTGAAGAGTCTGTATTATCGGGCTAGTCTCGTCCAGGTCTGAGAGTAAGTGTATAAATCCTCACCAAAAGGCTGTGTGACGTTGATATGAGGATAAGGAGATGAATCAAGCGCTGATAAACCTGCTGTCACTTCTTAGTTTTATTCAGTTTTATACTTGTACTAGTTATTGTACTAGTTCACAATTGACAGAATTGTGAACCCGACTTTTACAGTGCACCGACCGGTGAATGTATGAGAAGGCTTAAAACGGATAACAATTTCTTTCGGACTAGAACTGAATGGAGACTGAAGAAGAAACGTTCTTCTAATTTCTATATGTGACTAGATAACGCCCATATAGGAACATTTCCCAGATCTCTCCTCACGTCACTTGGAACTATCGGTCACAAATCAGCTCAGTTCTGTTTACAAGTAATATCATTTCGAGTCTTTGCGCATACATCTGTGGCATGACATTTCACAAATGAATTGGATTCAGTAGAAATTAATCTCATGCATAGACGTGGGAAGAATATTAAAAGTATTTGGGAATCAGGTATCATCAGTCTTAGAACTCCCGTTGTGGTATTCTTCGAGTAGCAGCAATGCAATTGACGTCATTGCTTTCTCTTCAATGACATGTAACTCTTCACTACCCAGGTGATAAGCAACTGAACACAGCCCAGTCACAAACTTTGAGAACTTTTTGTGACAACTGTATGCAAACACTGAAACAAAATGCAAAGTGGTATTCCACGTTAAAGTTACTTTTCCGGCCATAAGCGACTCACAGGCACTCACTTTATTCGCGAGAAATACATCACAGTCTTGGATTCAGTATAAGATAAATTCCAGACAATCCCCCTATAAAAGTTATAAAGCCAGGTTCAGTGTTTCGCCACATACTCGGAGACGTTGGCATTGCTGCTCACGTTATGAGAACCTAATGGGGCATATTATACATTGACTAAGTATATGTTCTACATAACACCCAATTAAATTATCTCTGAAAGTAACTTCATACAGTTTCATTTGAGTTTGCGAATCTGTTTGCATTGGCCCACGCTGTTTGTTCAGACTATAGTGAACTTTTAGTTCGAAAACCAGATACGGCGTATTCAATTTAGTTAGAAACTGATAAAACAAAACGTATTCAGACTAAAGTGGAAATTTGGATCCGGCGAAAAAAGTACACAACGTGTTCGCGCTCGTATATAAAAAACCAATCGTATAGCTCGATAGTACTGACATGCTGATGCATAAAGATGTATATTTCCACATTACTGATTACGTTTCTGGCTTCGCAATTGTACATCTCGACAGTTGATTCGAATTCATTTCTGCAAACACGCTCCAAATTATCCTCAGCAGTTACAATACTATTGTTTGTAAGTACATTCTAAAGGTAAAAATTTAAAGGAACAGATAAATTTGAACATCAGACGTGTTATCTTTCAGCGATATCAGAAGTCTGGGGTCTGGTGCTCAAAATACATGTAATCGAGGCTATATTATGGACAAGGGAGTTCGGTTTGGTTAGGGACGGACCATTTGATTTTGTGGTGGGGGGAAGAGTTTTGGCACAAGCCAAAAAAGCAAAAAAATAAATTTGCACAACACAAAATTATAAAGACCAAGAGAGAGAAAGAGAGGGAAAAGCAGGCCCATTCCAGGGCAAAAAAATGCCAGCAATCATTCTTCCACCCCCGCACCACGATATTAAACGGTCCGCCCCTTAAACTTCCAAGTAGATAACTAAGCTATTTTGGGATCATTTAGAGGCATTGAAAGAGAAAAAAGGCAGAAAGAAAGTAAACTAAACCGGCTGTTTTGTAACTAGTCTACTAGTATTTTGCATGACATTGTTGTAAAGTGTAATCATAGGGTTTCGTTTCTGATGGAATTATCTTCTTTGATTTTTGCAAATGTTCTGGAAAAATATTCTTTGACTACATTCCAAGGTGAAGTTGTTGTGTCTGAAAAGCCAAGAACTGAGGACATATTTGGCTCAGCTCACAACAAAGTAGCTTTGTCTATCACCAACCCCACCCTTATTAAGAAGAAAAGATCGGACATGCAGGGCCGGAAAGGAGGCCGGGGGGGGGGGGGGGTAGGGGCCGTAGGGGGTAAGCGGAGAAGTAGAAGCATATTAAAGCCGCTGCCCTTTTCACATTCCTTTTGAAAAACGCGGACTTTCTACAGAG
>JANVCK010178521.1:0-10836 GCA_026546655.1 Epizoanthus illoricatus
AATAATAATAATAATAATATATAATAATAATAATAATAATTATAGTAATAATAAATTTAAATTTATATAGCGCCATTTCTAAAATTTCAATGGCGCTTTACAAAGGTGGACTAAGGTTATTTAAAAAGGGATTATTACTTCTGAATACTAATTGGCAATTACAAAATTAAAGGCATTAAGCATTTGTACTCATTCAACTTTGTGACTAGTTTTTCTTTTGTATAAAGTATCCCAGAAACGTGTCAGCTGCGCTGGTTGCATTTTCACGTGCACTTATTGTATGATGTAATCAAGCCTACTGTATTGTGCTGTGTCCAGGTCGTGGGATTGTAAAGTCCTAACTTATGTCTAATATCGCGTTCAGACCAGACTCGAAACATGGTTAGAACAAACATGTTTAGTGTAAAGAAGTTTCTATTGCCACCTGTTGCTGCATTTTCACGGGCTTACAGAATGTTTAGATAGTGATATATATAGATTAGCAAGTAGCTAATTCAAGTTTTCAGCCCAGTCTGGACAATTTGAATACCGAAACGTTTTTCAACCATGCTTGGTGTAAACATATTTAGTATCTAGTTTGAACGTGGTATAAGTCAAGTGGTGCGGGAGGATTGCGGATTATTAGTAACTTATCCAACTGCTGGCGCACGCTGACTCAAACAAAATGAATTTCCAATGTTAATGTCCTTTCAAGCCTAAACACTTTATGACCAATGACTACCGTATGGGAGTTGTATATTCATGACTTCACTGTGTGAAATGTCCCATACAATTGCTCGATCGAAATAAGGTCTCACTATTTGGATATTGGGTCATCACAAGTACATTAGCCAATCACGTAATTCAATAAAGGGTTAGTTTTTCCGTTGTAAATAGTGAAAAAAGTCTTGTATCATTTTATACACCGTAACACCCTCGAGCTCGTTTTCTGTTTGTTTTATGCTAACTCAAATAGGAGTTGTATCAAGTATGACAACATTCTGGTCGTGAACGGAAAATGGCGAGGACAGTATTAATGAACACACTTTCTTCGATTAACATTTTACATTTAGAAATAGCGTCTTCCGGTTGCTGTTATAACTGTGTAAATTTCATTTTCTCGATGTACCATCCGCATTAGTGTGAAGGAATGGCTATACAACAAAATACTGTAATCGAATAATGATATTCAGTGAGAAACAAATAGCTTCTGCATATTATAATTGCAGATTTTGTTTATGGCATTTGTACTCGGCAAGGCAGACGTCAACAGGAAGATGTTGGAGACTGTCTGAAGATTCTCTTCCCCTCCGAGAAATATTGTTTTATTCGGAGCACGAAACTACCTATAATATTAGCCACTGCTGGCCTTTTTATCTGTTCTTTCTTTCTGAATTGCAAGAATATGTTTGAATGATTATTACATCAACACTTTTTCAAACAGTGATAAAAAGATAAGTGGGCTTATCAGAAATACTTCCATTATTTGATTTGTTGTGCACAAGTCTCTGTCAGTCGATAACATATAGTGCGTAGCTATTGTCCCGTATTAGAGAAAATACCAATTTCTTACGAAATTATATGGATGACACACACACAGCAATTAACGAATTTTGTTTGGTCGAAACACCAACTTCAAGAATATTCTGAAAGCTACTGTAAGAACAATAATTTTCTTTTAATGGTAAAATAATACTAATTAACACATTAGCTGCAAATTGTCATAAATCATAATCCCTGCCAAATGTCTTATTCTAGAAACTTTTATATAAGAATTATTAGACGGTCTTGCTGCTTTAGTCCTAGCTTACAGATACAAGTTATTTATGATAATTTTATTATGCCAAATAATAATAAAATGAAATTTTTCTTAACCATATTTAGGAGAACATGTATATTTATTTTACATATCAAAGAAGCTAAACTCGTGACTGTCAACTTACTGTCAACTGGAGACCACAACGCCACCGAGTAGAGCAGAACCGCACCTTGCCAAGTCAGTTTGAATCTAATTTTATTCAGGTTATACTTTAATAATAAAGATGCACAAACTAAATCCGGTAGAAAATCCCAAAGTAATGGGCATTTAAATAAAAAGTTTTAGCCATAGGGTATAGCTATTGGATGAACTCGTGTCTTTCTCGCCATAACAAGTTTCCGGCGAAGAAGGACAAGACATACACAATAACAATCTCGATAGTACTCATTGCGAAAACCTATCGACTGATTCATTTCTAGCTGGGATTGATTTTCCAGAAGAACATTGTGTCCAAAGTTTCATTCAGAATTCCCTCGCTCCACTGATAGAAATGATGTAAACTTTATAAACTGAATACATTCAAATGATAGGGTTTAAACGCTGACATTTCAGGGGTAACCAAAGACAAGTGAAATGGAAACATATGAAGGGAGAACGGAAGCAAATATCCCCGAGCTGGTATCAAACCCAGGACACCCCGACTCGAGCTATAGAGAATGTTTTGTTGTTTGGGAAAGTGTCATTAAATTATGCCAGTGAGGAGATTTTTACAATATAGTTTCTACATTAGTTCTGTTCCATACTATGAATTCGTTTTCTGAAATTGTAAAATTTTCGAAGAACTGTCTTATGCAAAGCAAAAGCGCTGATATAACCGTATCCGGCCCAAACGCTGTCATCGCTCTCTTGGAAAATCAAATACATATTTTTCAGACATATTTTAACCTTACGCCAGATGTGGAAAAAGCATACCTAACTCATTAACTTATCACTGACGGTATACCAGAGATGGGCCGGACAAGTTTGCAGTTAGGTTCTGCTTCATTTTAAAAGTATTAAAAGATATGTGGCACTTACTTTCAATTTCAAGTCCTTCCAAGTTCATCGTAGGAACACCCGCGGAGTTTCCATCTGTAATCAAAACGTATTAACAAAGTCACGATTGAAGCATATTTTATGTTAGTACATTCAATTATCGGTATGGAAGGAACCCAAAACTGGAAATAAGGATATATCTTTGAAGAACGACGGTTGCTCGTTATTTCTAGATGGCTGTTTAATACTTCACGTTCTAGAGAACGGCATAGTATCTAAGTAATATTTACATGTCGATGACGAGGTCTAACCTCAGTGTATCCCTTGATAAACTCCGTTCAACTCGTCCAGAAAAATTGGAATATACCTTCAGTCTAGAAAGCAAATCACCCACGCTTTTCTTTCACTTTACACATGCACGTTCTGATTTAATCGCCAAGTGGATTCATATCCACGTTGGTTTTGTGGCACATATTGTACGTTTTTAATCGCATCCAAGTTGAGTATTTTCCCTTCTAGTATAAACTTGAGAGATTAGCTGCTATCACGTACATAGATAGACATGCCCAGATGGCTCAATTAATTATAATTACTGAAAGATATTGCCTGTTGATTACTAATAATATTTTCTATTTACTATATCCTAATCACACATATCCTAAGTACTACATTAGTTTATATGACTTACTTTCTTCAATATTAATCATCAAGTGACGCGTCTAGTATCGTAGCAGTGGCAAAATACATTGATTTCACTATCAACACGCAAATAAACTTAATACATTGAGCGCTGCCTGTGTGTTCAGCCAGTCGAAGCGTTTGTACTTCCCATTTCTACCACTACGACACCAGAACTAAATTGTTCGAGGATGCGGGTACTTACGTGTGTGCCGGAGCACTATAAATAAGAATATAATATGTCGTTCTATTGGTTTTAATAGAATCACGATTAGAATATCCTATTGTTATTCGAAGTTCCTGCGATTCTTCGTCGAGTGTGGAAATCCATAAGAATTCACGAATTCCTTTCTGTTTTTCTTTGGTTTTGGTGAAGGTAAATTAAAAGTTGCTAACCTATTACTGATATCATGAAACTGCCTATTTTCTCCCTTCATATTCACTAAAGTTTCTACAGAGTTGTTATAGATCCAATTTGCACTTGCACTTTCTACCATTTCCAAAAATTCAGCGCACCAAGAAGTAGAAATAATCTTTCCTTTTGCGTCAGCATCACAAGGGCTATTATAGTTTTGTTCTCTTCAAACACAGGGGTATATGATTTGTTGTTGGTATGGTGACCACATGTTAAGGTAGCACATACGTGAACAAAATAATTTAAATAAATAATATTTTCATGTCTGAAGAAGGAGGTTGGTTGGTCATTTACAATATAACAAATCTAGCTAAGTATACTGACAGTAGGCATATATGAAGTTACATAGGTCAGATGCGAAGTCAGTGTTCCCGTCATTTCTGAGTTTTGTTTTTGTGACCAGCAGTTGTCGACCGAAGGAACAGGCTGTTTGTACGTCCAAAAACTCCATATTTTTTTTGTTTTCGTCAGTTTGCCGATATGGAGCTTTTGCTTACTCTTGCTGCCCGAAGGTTGGGTATTCAACCAATTTTGACCAATATTTGTAGTACAGCGTTTTTTGCCTGGCCCTGGGTTCAGTGGGGCCAGTTTTGAAAAAATAAATTCCTCAAATATTTTAAATGCCCCACATCTACTTCTTCCCGACCGGTTATAGGTGCATTATGTGTAAATTATATAACACCTCCTTCACTGTTTGAATTACCTATGACATAGCCGGGCTATGATTTAATTAATAGCCCCCCCAGGGAAAATTTAATCAAGGAAAGCACGGTTCCACAAATCCCATATTTTAATATTTCTTAAAAGCACCTGGATCATTTTTCAGTCAGTCTCGAATATTTTGAAGGGAGTGGTGCGTGAAAGAGAAATTGAATTTTTAGAGTGAGAAAAGCCTCAAATTTGTTTATCTATTTATTTATTTCATCACTACTCATACAGAAAATTAAAAAAAGTAATAACAATAATATTTAAATGGCGAGGAGCCCTACGGAAACTTCGGGGCTTGTCTTGATAGGGGCTTCTCATTTCTTACAAACTTATAATGGTTATTTACTAGCACAGGTAATGCAGGTAGGACAGATTATGTATAAAGAAATGTATAAAGAAAAGAAAGGAACGAAAATATTACTTATGCAGGGAACTATTTACCAAGCTCAGATTTATTTTGAATTTTGATTTGTGGCTAGATATTCTCGAAGTTTTGGTTCGAATGATTCATATAAGAAGACATGACTAAAAATTGCTTGTTTTGTTTGCATTTGTAGATATATTTCCAGAATTGAGTTCTGTACCTGATGACTTCCTAAAGAACGTATCTCAAACCCATATTGCACTCAACTTTCAGTTTTGGGCGAATATTACAATATCGCATCACCTCTTCTGTGAAATATGGCCAAAGCGTACCAGTATATGCTTTTCCGTGTCAAAACGTTTAAAATTTGATGTGAAAGGCATAGCCACACAAGAAATACTCGGATGACGGCTATCGTAAGCGTTTTGTCTCTAGCAACATTATCAGTTTGATACAGAAACAGACAGAGGACAACCAGACTTTGCCTTCCATGAGAGGAAAAATATCTCCATCCAACTGCTGTTTTGTGACCGCAACGAGAGACTAAGCAAGAAATTCATTGTGAAACTGAACTCACTCACCGGCAACAAGTACATTTTTAACATCGTAAAACGAACGAGAACGAGACCTTAGTTTACGTCGGTAACCCGTAACAGATCCGAGAACTGACACACCTGGGGCCGAGGGTCCAACGGTTTAACGTCACCTGTCCCGACGGACGGTGCGGCGAAGGAAGATCAGCCAAATCAAACACAGAGCCTCACCAAGTGTTGAACCCAGGACATCCTGATTAGCAGTCCCAGATCTTACCGAGTGCGCCATCCATGCTCACACATGTGGCAAACCAGGAAAATGAAGATGGGATTGATTGATATGTTATGATTTTTGCCGTGAGGGTGAAAGGTTTCACCTGTAGCGCTCGAAACTTCACGTATTTTTTAGGGTATTTTCCCAAATTGTCCGTCGAGCCCCCCTGACATTTGACCAAGAGAGTACCCCCCGGATTCAAACAACATTACTGAGGTTGTTACTATGTTTATATTAGTTCTATTTAACCGTTCAGTGCTCTTCATTTATACGTGGGTTTGTCTTTCTAACTTGATGTAACAGTCATGCAGGTATATTCGTTAATTATTTATCACACTTGAGAGGACGCACATTTGAAAGTTGCACAGGTTTCGTTTGAAAAGTTTGTCACTTTCGGAGGTCTTGATTTGTAAATTTAACGAAAACTTTAATATCGCCAGAAAAGTATTCCTTTACCATGTTTACATGTATACATGATCGGATAGAGCGTTGCTCATGCGACTCCTCTCAATAGAGGGATACGGTATACCTCTCATAAAACCGTTTCTCCAACAAACAAGATATGATAATGAATATTGGAATATTTTTATAACGAGCACGTACACTCGATTCGCCCAGCATGAAGCTTAACTCGATAGTGAGAGCTTGCTAGCGTCAGTAGTTCATATCGGATTCGTAAACCCTTGTTAGGGACCGGCCATTTTATACTGTGGGCTGGGACGGAAAAATGATGTGCTTGCAATAGTTTGCGTTCAAAATTGGGCCGCAAATCATCATATGTCCCTCTCTGGTTCAATGTGTCGTGCACCTTTTTTTCTTGCCTTTTGTAATATTGCAAATTTGTTTTCAAGTCCTTCCACCCCCTCCCGACATTGATGTAAGCACAACATGATAATAAAGAACAGCATTTTGTTAACAGAATCGATAAGGACCCTGTTTTCAGAATATATTCCATTCGTCTTCTGCATTTTCAAGTTTTTTAGTAAGCCCATCGACACAAAGTAGTTTTCCTTAACAATTTTGTCCTTGACAAGTTGATTTGCTTGTGTAGACAAACGTGACAAGCTTTCACTTGACAGGTCTTCTTGTTCAAAACCTAGGATGCGGCCTGTTTTGAACAAGGAGCTAAACTTGTTGGGGACGAATTTGTGAAGTGCAACCCTCGCTCATGTGTTGTCAAGGAAAACTTGCTCGTGCAGACGGTGCTTTGGCCTATCTTACGGAGTCACAAGTTAACCAGTTTGCAACTGTCAAATAACCTTACCGTACCCTCGCTGGAAACGCTGTTGATATCTTACAATTGTATTCAAGTGAATTCGCGGGTGCTTTGAGCCAAGGCTTAAGACAAGACAAGGCAAGCAAGGATCTTTCTTTTTAAATCTCACGCAAAAGTTTAACACGGATAGACTCAACACACATTTGTTTTTGAGCATGGTGTGACGTCTTTTGCTCAAAACTAGTAGTGAAATTATAAAATTACTTGGAAAATATTCACACCAGTAATTACCTTTTCCCGTAAATAGTCCGCCAACTATAAACGGCACCAGAGCACCTTGGTCATCGTCTTCATTTTCGACTTCTCCGGGAAAGAGAGGCATGTCTGCCATCAGTCTATAAACGTCGATTAAAATGAAGCTGATGCTAACTAGTAACACACCAAACCCTGCTGATGCAAACTATTAGCTTATTTCTTTGTTTGCATGACCTGACGTTTTTGTAAACAGTAAGATAGCGGGAGGGCACCTTTCATTACGAAATAAGCAACCCACACAAGTTGAGCCCGTGATCTGCTATAACAGCGGATGGACGGCGTGGCTACTGGTATGAAAAGACTTCCGGTCTTCTCTTCCTCCAATGAAGGTAAAAATAGTTCTAAAGAGTTTTTCATTTATCAGCTAAGCTAGTAACATTTTTCTAGGTAAATGACTGGTCGTACTGATTTCCTCTGATGCTAAGTACTGACAACGTTCGTTATTCTGATACGGGCCACGGGCTCAAATTAAATACAGTGCCAACTCGATTTGCTTCGGACAGCAATACTTTTTGTGGTTGTATTCTAAAATTCCTTATACCTGGTAGAAATTCAGAAATAAGACTACTTTTAACAGTATTTCACAATAAATCCTACCTTATGTCGTTCCTAAATTTGCCATTCTTCACATATCAAAGTGTTCAAAGGAATGGATGTTCTTTTCTGTAGACTGACAAATATACATAGCTACTTGTGGAAAACTGAAACGGATACGGTACACAATTTCTAAATAGGTCTTACAGGTCTTATAGTCTTACAAACAATGCCAAAATTCTCGGCTGTATATTGCAGCGAGTTTCTCAAACTCTTTCATATCTGCAGACGCTTCGATATGACTAGTGCGGGCGTGTATAAGTAATTCAATGGACAAGCTGTAGGAGATAAAAGATTTTTTTAAAATGAACAGCGAAACTAATCCTATAAACGGTGAAGAAATAATAAATACAAAATAGAATAGAACTCACCCACGCGGCGATATATCTCACTGGATTCAGACAGGTAGTTATTGTGCAATATTGAACAGTTATAGTCCTCTGCCCTCAAGAATCGTGTAATTTGAATTTCGGTGCATGCATGGGTACCTGTAGGTTGTACAAATAACTCGTGAAAGTTATTACATCGTGCAAAATTCCTTTAAAATAAAAATTTCTAAAACATCGTAGTGAATTGAAGTGCATGTCTTCTACTATAAAGCTAATTGAATCTCTTCGCGAGTCAGTAGGTGCCCAAGGCGGCATCGTTTGATGTGCTTTTCAGGCGAGCAGAACTTACTACTTTCCTAAAGGGAGGAGACGTCTAGTCACCCTGTGTAAGAGGGATTTGCCTTTTATTTCATTTTATAAGCAAACCAGATAACTACTCACTAGTTAAGAAAGTTTCGTGTTAAAACTACATTACTTATTTTATACTTTAGCCGATATAAAGTTTGATGATGCGTTTATTCGTCTTTGGCTGTTTTTCAATAGGGAGCTAAACGTTCGTATTTGTCGCCTTTTCTTCACCTTTTGCAAACAGAACTAAGATGCAAGAAATCTTACAGTGAGTGACCAACGCCCACCGAGTTAAATTCTTTAGAGATTCCTTAGAATATGGTAGAATATAATACGCTGTTCGTAGATCAGATTCGTTATCGTATCCACAATACAAGCGAGTTACCTGTATGTGTAAGTGATTCTTTCAGTGGACTTTAGAATTTGGCACTAGCCCAGTCTTAACTTATTCAAAACGTCATGAGTAACTGTATGTTTGTATATTTCTTCTACAAATACTCAAAATTTAGAAGTGGTTTGTACATCTCTTACATAAACGTATAACAAAACAGGCATTCTTTAATTCAGGTTATAGCGTAACGTTAAATACTGAGCTGTATGCCATTGAAGTTTGGACTATCAAGTTGTATTAAAATGAAGAAAATCCATGTGTAAAAACACTGCACAAAATCTTAATCTTACAGCATTTTAAACATTTACATGACACCAGATGTTAGAATGTATGGAAAAGTTATACAAACTATTTTAGCCGACAACAGTGTTCAACTTGTGTTCCAGGCACCAGCGATACTAGAATCCAAGAGAGAAAATCGTCGTAATACTTTCAAGCTCTTACCGTTACACTATTTATCGCCTGACTTTCCAAGAATATTTCCATATTAATACTCTTACAATAGAATTCAGTTCTCATAAAAAATAATTCTAGAATGCTGCTACTTTCTCATAAAAGTCCTATTTTCAGTTCACAATTGAATAGCTCAAAAACTCCTATATCAGTCAAGCCTCGTTTCTAAACCACTCTTGCGACACATGAAACCTCGTAATGTGACCACTGGTTTAACAGTCTTGAAGAGCAGAAGATGATGGTGTTTCTCGTTTCTTACAACTGAAGAGTTAAAAATTCCCACCAAGCCTAAATTTTGAACCAGTTGACAAAATTCTACTGAACATGACCATTGATTTTATATCTCTTTGAGAGTACAATTGTCTGGTGTTACTCATTTCGTACACATGAAGCCAAACCTAACTTATGAACCATTTAACAAAAACACATAACGTGTTCTCTTGAAGAGTAGAAGTGTTTGGTGTTACCCATTTCTTGCAACCCAAGAGTTGAAAATCCTTAGTATCAAACCTAACTTTTGAACCACGCAGCTGACAAAAACCCATGCACAATTTTCACTAAATGCTTGGTGTTCTTTATTTCTTGTAACTGAAAAGGAATAGTAATTTTCTTGTCATAAATTCTGTACAGAAATATTCTTTTTATCGATAGTATCGATAGATGCTGTATGATTCTATCTACAGCTTTAAGCTGCCTCTACATACAAAACATACCTTTTTTTTCTTTATTTTTATTTTGAATGTACAATGTTACATACAATATTACATACAATATTACATACAATATTACATGCAATATTACATACAATGTTACGATGTTACAAAAAGGAAAACTACAAGGTGGTATGGAAAGTGAACGTGTATTTCCACACAGTTTAAGAATTAA
Organism: Epizoanthus illoricatus; assembly: GCA_026546655.1. Taxonomy (NCBI): domain Eukaryota; kingdom Metazoa; phylum Cnidaria; class Anthozoa; order Zoantharia; family Epizoanthidae; genus Epizoanthus; species Epizoanthus illoricatus. Next base: position 10,277 of record JANVCK010178521.1, read on the forward strand.
GGTAGTTGCTCCAATCATATTTGTATGAACCTGCATACAAAACATACCTACTTGCGCGGGTACCCTCGAACAGGTATTGAACAAACACTGAATGCGAATTAGGCCATACCATTCGGTGTCATTTCATTTCATAAAAATTGTTTTTTATATTGTTTAAAAATCACAAATCGTCAGCAAGAGAAAAGTACTGCATTCATTACACATTCAATTCGCTAAAATATCAGGAAATAGCTTTCACAGAGCGACCTCCGACGGGCTACAGATGCGAGTTGATCAGCTGATGAATTCATTGAGTTCCTGGAAGTGCTCGTCAAGACACTTAACGTGTGTAGCACATCAGAACAACTCATAAGCACCTTCTGTGCTTTTAAAAATCATCTCTGTGGGACCAGTTCCGGTAACATAGACAGCTATAAATCATCAACTCAGTGCCCGAGGCGCTGATTTAATTTGGGAAACTATTACAAAGGGCAGCATGGTTTAAAATTAGCCTCCTCCGCAGGCAACTCTAGATGGCAATTTTATCGGCAAATAAAAGGAATCATGTTGAATGATGGCAA
>JANVCK010178743.1:0-10833 GCA_026546655.1 Epizoanthus illoricatus
ATGTCATGTCATGTCATGTCATGTCATGTCATGTCATGTCATGTCATGTCATGTCATGTCATGTCATGTCATGTCATTTGCTTTTGGAAAGGCTTTTTAAAAAACCTACTTCTCTGTAACTTAGAGGGTCCAGAATTCTGCTCAAATCGCTGGAAAATGCATCTCGGAGACATTTCTTAGGGCAGCATGGTCCCAAGCCCCCTAACAACTAGGCCTGTGGGGCCTCACAACTCAACAAACCCACCCTTGAAAAAAGCCAGCGTCGCCCCTGATTTGGTTCATTTTGTAACACAACTCAAACTGAAAGCCCAATTAATATCGTTCCCACACGTTTAGCTGGATCTGAGTCGGAGAGTCCCAGGAATAACTGCGAGCCTGGTCCGAAAAGAAATCGTGTTCGACATTTTTCTCATCTACTGATGTCACAGTAAAGGTAAGTTCCAAAAAATTGAAGAATGGGAGCGAGGCTGAGTCAAGTTGTGGTTTCAGAGCTCTCATTTGTTGCAGTAGATTCTTGGTTAGCGATAATGCTTTCTCGTGATTCGTCGCTTTCATATAAACCTTGAGCCTTCAGCATCTCCTTGAGGCTGTATTTCCTTTCTGTGCTCATGCGCTTCATCGGCCGGATACTCGGGAGTCTAGCTCGTGTCTTGGGAGTCTTCTCCAGCCAGGCTAACTCGGCATAAACTCTGTCCTTAGTTCCACACTTTGTCAACGAGTCGACGTACTCTGTTGGGAGGTGAGAGGTCGGTCTGCCACTTGTCTTTTCGTAGCTCTCACGGGTTTCACGAAGAGGTGTAACCAGGCGGGTGGGGTGTACATCCATCTCACCAGTTTCTGCCGACAAGGTGGATACGCCACTGCCCGTGGAAGAGTCTATGGGAATGTTTGGTATATCATCAAACACTTCTCCATCCGGGTTATTTGCCCTTTCTTTACGTCCACCATCTTTCTCCTTAGATTTAAATAGACACAGACATACTTAATACGCTTAAAAATGGTACATAGTCAGTGTCCTTGTATTGTATTTTAAAATTTGGATTTAATACTTCTTGGTACATAGGAAGACATCACCAAAACTGAAAAACAAATAATTAGATAATTAATTAGATATAACACAAGCTCTGATTGGTTGAAAGCCGCATGCCATAATTCGATGGAAAACATGCCTGCGTTTATTCATAGTTATTGGAAGAAACTGGTTATGAAACTCGGCGAGTTATTTGTTATATTTTTTTTGGTCTCTATATCCTTTGTTCTTTGGCCTTGACCGTGCACAAAACACAAAAAGTTTTGTAATGTATATGAACGACTAACCAAACTTGCACTTGTGTTATCGTGACTAGATGCTCTAATACTGAGGCATTGTAAACGGTCCACACCACAAAATTCTATAATTATGGCAATTGTGAATCAGGTTTCGTAATCCCTGACTTCCATCTGTGTAAGCCTGTGCTCAAAATCGTTTGTGTTTTGCTTTTTGGGCTGGTTGCTTATTTGAAGACATTTTGGCCATATTCTACAGACATCATGCAGCCAGATGGGAAGTTTCACCGTTTTGGCTTGTGAATAATAGTATCGGGCTGTGAACTCTGGAAAGTTCCAATACGAGGAAGTTTATAATGAGTAAGGTTTTTAAAAGTGTCTTTTAAAACTGAATGATAAATTTACAAATTTCATAAATTATTTATTATTATGTCATTATTTATCTCGGCTGCGCAGCGCGAGGGAGAAGGGGATCACTCAGGAAAACAAAATGGCGAACACAAACGGCTAAAATGGCTTGTAGAGGAAGAGGTTTCTAAATGACACACCACCACATATGCTGTGAAGGTTTGGAGATTATTCTTGTTGGCACCAAGTGTGCCCAAAGTTTGCGATCAAAACCGCTTTGAGACAATTCGCATTCTATAGACGAGATCCCAAATTTCATATATTCCATTAGCACGAGTGGGTTATGCAATTCTACAGTAATCGTTTTTATGACTGCTGTTTCTCAAATATCTTTGCACATACGTATATCAAGCAGTTTCTCTATAGGCATATCGGATGAAGTTTGTATTACAACAAAATCCGAGGGGTGTGGGGGTTACTACACCCCTCCTGACAGACGTGAATTAAGCCTGTGCATGCTGACCTTATTTTCCCCCTGCTGCTCCTCCGCAATACTGCTACATTCACTACTTCCATCAGCCGACGTTCTGAAAGCAAAAGCAAAGGACTCTATTTTGAAACTTCATCAGCAAATGAAAGTATGTAAGAATAAATAAAAGCCCAACATTAGCCATATCTATGCCGGCAATGTAACTTCAGTGCATGCGCAATAAACTAGGGGTATACTTCCATTAGTCAAGTAATTCATTTGTAGCTTACATTTTTAATAATCTAAATTCTGACGTCCTATGACGTCAAATTTATCATATTCATTCTAAGTAACGTCTGAATATTTATTCAACTTTGTCAACTACTAATAAAGAGTTTGAAAATGAGAATTAGAATGCAAACGTGCAATGTTAAAACATGAAATGCAAGATAATAGCATTGATACCATAGCCACAGGGAAGTCATCAAAATATTTCTATGTAATACGTATATCAATGGCTTCCCATCCATTTTTGTAGGAAACGCAGTCAGACAAGAACTTCGGGACTGATGCGTATACATTTTATCAATACATACAACACTGATAGTTTCTGCTCCACCCCTTGGGGAGCATGTGGATGAGTAGTGAAACATATAACTACATAACGAGTAATGATGACAACAACAAGATATTGTTCTCTACAAATGAGATATTACAAAATGATTAGCTTACTTTGTATCGTCACTTTCTTCACCATCTACGTCTTTCTTGACATTTTCTACTGAACCAACTACACGCAGATATAAAACAAAAAACACGTGAGTAACATTCCATAATAATTTAACTTGGAAGTGAAACAGAACCTTCAAGTAATTAAACCAATATCTTTCTTCACTTTGATTGGTTTGGAGACCAATATATCAACTACTAATAACTGCCTACGAATAAGGAGCTGCTCATGCGCAGTATGTACACTCTGTTTTGCTGTATATATTATTATGCGCAAGTGCCGCATATTTAACCCATCAAGGGCATATATGAATCCTATTTTAATAATCCCTGCATGCTTTCATTTCTTGGCTTATTAGATCAACATTCTGTAGGTGTGTGTTCACAATTCGCAAAATCAGATCCTTAGTACTAGTAAGAGAACATGAAGCGTATCCTTAACATTGAACAAACCGTATACTTTCAAGTTTTCTAATTTCTTTAATATATTCCTATAACTTGAACTTAATACCTTAAATAAATTAATATCGGTAATTATTCTCGTACCTAGAGCCCACGTTCTTGAGGGCCTCTTGCTGGAATTAACGGTTCTGGTCGCAACGGTTTCTCGCGCATGCGTACTATGTACTATTTGAAAAACAAAACAAACGTCCTGTCGCCCCCAGCCGAGTGTCTGTTGGTGTTTTGTTGTCATTTTGAAGATATAACAACAATCTGTGGCATATCAAAGGAATATGATGGAGATCGATGCTCAAATACAAGTATTCTGCGTTTATACTTCGACCTCCGAAAGTCAGAGAATTTCTAATTTCCAGCATTATTACGACCTAAAGGATCAGTAATGTGATTTGAAGCCTCGCTCGCATATGCATCCCACAGGCAAGTCCGAGATAGTGCCCCAGATAAGCCTCGGGTGTGCCGCAGGTACATCTGCGACGCAAGTTCACATTAGAACATTTGCCGCAGGCTTGCCCCAAGAACCGCCGGCATGCCTATTAAGATAGTTGGACTCAACGCTACGTAGTAGGCATGCCGGTGATATAATTATACCTGGGACAGTTCGTGATACCTGCAGCAGATGTTGACACATACCGGAAGGGCACGAAAGGTAGCATCGGGGATGATCTCCCTGGCATGTCTCCGGCAGGTGGTTACACATACCGGAATTAAGGGCACTACAGGTAGCACAGGTGGCGTTGTCTCCGTGATGTCTGCAATATACATGAACCGGGCTCAACTTACCTTTACGCCGTTTCTTTTTACGATACGTCACAACCAATATTAGAATGATTAGGATGAGGAGGAACAGGCAGCAGGCGGCAATGACACCAGCCAATGCTTCGGTAGGGAGGGCTGTCCTCTTGCCTGGAGCTGTTGAGAAAGCGATGAATACAGTGTTGACCTACAATGGTAACTCTTTCAGTCATAGGTTTGAGATTAGGAATTTAGTATTTTCATAATATTTTCAAATAAAGATATATCGGAATGCGAAAACTCTTCAACTTTGCCGACTTGATCCTATGCAGACAGGTGGGCATAACTGAAGAAGTAAATATCAGACATACTTTTTCTTGTGCTTGCCTTGTTTTGACAGAAATTGTGTTAATCGAGGCAACGTAACCACCAACCTCGCATCCAATGTCCACTTTCTTTATGGCCTGCGGCGAGGAACGAAGGGCTCTGGAATAAACCACGAGCCAGTCCACGATCTGCGGTCTACCTTATAAGGAATTTCGACTGTCTGTGGGCCCGCTAGCGGTGGTTTGCGCATGCGCTTGCTTGTGGTTTATTCCAGAGCCCTTCGTCCCTCGCCTCAGGCCTGAAAGAACGTGAGTTCTGGGAATGAGATTGCGCAAGCACAAGCCACAAAGCAATATTATGATATACTGCGCATGTGTATCCATCTCTCTTGCGTCCCTTAAGTTCAGTGTGAAGATCCTTGCGTTTGTGTTTTGTGCTTGGTTCTTTTCAATCCTGGCCATCCTATCACCATCATTAAACATATCCATTTACCAATCCTACATATATCAAATACTCGGGGAAACAAGGTTAAGCCAACTATTCCTCCCTAAAAACCGCATTTGAAAAACGACTCGTTTTTTGCTTGTGTAGTTTTTCATGTAATGTAAGAACGCTTTCCAGAAGTACGACAGGTCTGGATGGCTTAAGCGATCGGTTCTAAAATGGAACGCAGCAACTAGCATAACCGTTTTCAGACAACACTGGTCCTGCTAATGCAATCAAAATTGTTTACTTCTCCCGCGTTCCCGCGCGCGAAGTTGGTGAGTTATGGCGGGAACAAATGCATGCGCGCACCTTTGCCTTTCCATTAACAATGGGCAGAACCAGTTCTCTGGGTCCGGCCAGTCCTTACAAATGGAAAGCGCTCTAATTTTCACATTACGTCTAATGTTTCCTTACTTGAGGGATTAGAAAGACCAAGATCGACTCTGATCTGCCCAAGATATCCATCTGCCACTTCTTGCTTTAGCGGCAAGAGAGGAAGCTTGATATCTTGGTCGTGCGTCAACCGGATATGTGCAACTACGCTGCCTTTCCTGAAGAGGGAAATATGTTGCAATATTGAATGCATTATCAGTATTATAAAGCTAATGTCTCACAATATAACGCCGAGGCGGCTCGAGATGTATTATAACCGTCGTTCCGGTGTCTGGTTTCACCACCCCACGTGAACTCAACCAACCTCAGACGTTTCATTTAACTTGAAGCTCACTGATTGGTTGATATCTTTATAATATTCCTAAGGCCCCTCCTCTTATAGTGAGACATTAGCTTGAAGTAAATGAAAATTACCAAAACACAGTAAAAGTACTAGGGAACTAAGAATTTGTATTAGTACTTGAAATCATTTATCGGAGTTGACGTTGGTGTCCTCATGTTTGTCTCTGCCTGAGCATTTGCATAATATTTCTCCTATCAAATAAACATCAGCTTATAGAATTATAAAAATTCCCATCGTCAGAAAGTCGTAATCTTTCAACACACAACATAATTATTGAGGTAACAGCTACCCTCAAACCATATACATAAATACAATCGGGGCGGGAGGGGGATGGAATATGTGTTGCCAGTTCAAATGATAGTATGACACAATACATGCCAAATAACAGTTTGTCATATTTCATGATATTTGTTCTCTAGCAATTCAGACATAACGTTAGTTTGCACTCCCGGCGCATATACAAGACATGTATCTTACTGATTAATCTAAATGTTATCGAAATACATGTAGTTAAGATTCAGCTTACCTAAATTCAGTTACACTGACTCCTCGTAGGTACGAAACGTTTTTGTACGCTTCCCAAATCTGAAAATAGAACATGTGATTATTGTTTCTATTTTGCTTGAAAGTTGAAGTACATGCATCGTATGACTAAAATACATTAGATTTAAGAGTATACTCTTTGTATTCATACTGTGTTTTACAAGAAGATAGTTTATTTCCAGAAAAAGTGCAAACTAAATGCTCAAGGCCCATCGAGTAAAACAGAGAAGAATCCCATACCTCGACTTTGATATCTGTGGCCAACTTGGTAAAATTTGCGCTGACTTTGTTAAGAAGTACATCAGACCACTTGGCCTCCAGAAGTCGAATGTTTGTTTCTGTTACAGTCACATTCACTGGAAGATAACCAGAGGAGTAAAGAGATGATCTATGATCGTGACTTTATCTTGAATGTTATTGAGTACGAACCAATTTAGAAGAAAGGTGATATGGCACGAATGCCATTGGTTTGTAAAGCACTGAAACTAGTTTATACCATGTAATGTTTTGACATGTACAATTGAGACTAGAATTGCCATGTATTACCAAATACAAACTCTATCTATCTATAACTAGTTTACATGTATTAGGAGGGGACGACAAACAGACATAATTTAGGAATGAAATATAAAAAGATCAATAGTGATGCCAATACAGAGAATTAAACTGACGAGAAATATATTGTTTTATACTCACATTGCCGAGGGGAACTGTACCCGACGACAGTGGCAGCAGAAACACGGACAGAATACCCTGGGTGGAATAATATATTGTCGATCTCACAGAATGTGTCCGATGTAGTACAGTTGTACCATATAGACTGGTCTTTGAGAATCTGCTTCACTTGTACAAAGTATGCTATCACCGGTCTGCCGCCGTTCTTGGAAGAGATTTTCCAGGTAACTTTTATCTTTGTTTCATCTGGTTCGATGCGGAATATTGGTGGAGAATCTGGTGGAACTAGAGAATGATTCAACAAGCAAAGAGTTTAGATTAATTGTGGCCAGTTTGTAGAATATATATAGATACCTGTGAAAGTTTGAAAATTATGTTAGTTGACCTTTTTGATCCAACATTCACTCAACATTGTTGGGTCAAAATGTTGGGACCGTTTGAACGGGCCTCCCAACAATGTTGGGTCGTGTTGGTCGATGTTGGGACCATGTTGGATCAAGTTTCATTTCGTTCAAACTTTGATCCAACTTGGACCCAACATTTCGTTTGTTCTCAGAAATGTTAGGTCATGTTGGGACCGTTTGAAATCGACGTGATCGGATCCTGGTTCACGTTCCAAGTTGGATCGCGACGACGTTGTTGAAAAGCGTTGACATAACGTTCGCTTGATGTTGGAACGGTTTGAGCAGCCCAGTATGCAACATCATACAACATCGTCCAACATGGTCCAACGACCGTTGAATGAATGTTGGATCAAATGTTGGCACCGTTTAAACGCGCTTTAACTTGTTAAAAATGCTGGGATATCCTCGTGTTTAGAAGACACTTATATTGATATTAATAATAATCAGTAGAATCACACTCAGTATAGTGAAACGTAATACAAAGTATGTACGCAACGGAAAACGATACATTATTATGTACTGCATTGCACTGCAAAACCAAACAACAGTACGCAACAAAACGGAACGTAACGCAACACGATACAACACAAGGAAAGGCAACGCAACGCACGCAATGGTGCGTAATACATTACATTGTAATGCAAAGCAGTGCAAACATGTACAGTTCGCAATTTTGGTCAGCAAAATACACTCAGCGTAAGAGAAAAGAGGACAATAATGTTTGCCATTTTTGTATTAAAACAATTCGGGAAGAGTAACTTAATCTATATCAACCCTATTCGTAGCTAGAACCACCTTTTTGGTGGCGTGAGAATTGATTGTTCATATTTTGCAATTACAAATCTCGCCCTGAAACAAATATCTCATCAACTTTGGTAACTATTCCAATGCACACAATGTAGCTACGCTTATAATTATGCCGCAAAAAAAGAACAACAGAGATATTTCACAAGTATTGCCACTCCTCTACCTACCTAGCTGAACCACGGTTATCGCAACTGCGTTACTTCCCAAGATATTAGATCCGCGACATTCGTAAGCTCCAAAGTCGCCAAGATTGCTAGGTTGAATAAAGAGGCTGCTTTGTACTTTTGACCCATTGGCTGCAGTAATCGTCTTGCCTACTCGAGACCAGGATAGTTTTGGTGGTGGTACCCCCTCCATCTCACACGTCAACTCTGTGTGCTTCTCGATCCATGACTCCACGGCAGTGCTTTTAATTGCTATCCTAGGCTTGTCTATTGAAGAAAAAGAAAACTGAAAGTGCTTCTGATTTCTATAATTAGGTATTTAGCAAAACAAAAAGAACAATTGTGAGGTATTTTTATCTATAAAAACAATCCAGATTGAAGAATTATTCTAGAAGGGATTATTCTATAAATCAGTACAGATTACTTCACTAACCTCTTACCCAATAACTTATAAGCAAATAACCTGGGGATCAATATATCAATATATCAATATATCTTTGGAAACTCCTCTTCATACTTTATTTATACAGATAACAAAACAGTTCCTATTACAACTTACACAGTGCTCGCAAGTGACCATTACATTTTATTATTATGGACTTTTAAAAATTTTCTTACTGATTTGAAAATCTTTTTATTTAAGAAATGCAAAAATAATAATAATAAATTTATATAGCGCTATTTCTAGCGTTCGTAGCGCTTAGTAGTTTTCTTGCTAGTTAGCAAAGCAGCATTTCTTGAGTATTATTTAATTAATAGTAAGTTTTAGTAGCTGTGGGAGACGTGGTGGTTAGTGTGTAGGTCTTAAGACCAAAAAGTTGAGTATTCGATCCTGACCGCTGGCACTTCGCATCGCGTAATGTCCTTGGGCGAAACATTTACTCTCACTGTGCTTCTCTTCACCCAGGTGTATAAATGGGTACCTGGCAAATTGTCGGGAGACAAACCTGACAAAATCCTGGGGGGGGGGGTAACTATGCAATGGACTAGCGTCCCATCCAGGGGAACTAGTAATACTCTCAGTCGCTTCGTGCTACAAAAACCGGAATTATGCGCCGGCTCTGATAAGCCAATTTCGCTTCTTCAATCCTTGATTAATTGAAGCAGACTTTACTTACTTTACTTTAGTAGCTGCATTGGAGGAAAACAATAAATTGTTATGTATTCAGCATAGTACATGGCTTTTCCTCAAGGAAAGCCACACTGTACCCCTGTAACATGCATACAATTCCCACTTACACTGTACAGTTACATTCGCAGTAGCACTCTGATCTTTTCCAATCCCATTACTTGCGGTGCACTGATACGCCCCCGTATCATTTCTTGTAGCTGAACTAAGATGAAGGTTTTCTCCAGTTGGAAATATCTTGCCACCTTCATGGACCTTAGTCCAATCAATACGAGGAGGGGGATATCCTGTAGCGTTGCAGGAAAGATGTAACGGCGCTGATTCGTTGACCGTCTGCGTTATAGGTGGCATAACAATAGTAGGAGCATCTGTCGAATGACATGTCGTTGCATTCATATTATATTATTCATTCACAGGCCCGTAGGAGGGAGAAGGGGGGTTCGAAGGGTTCGAACGAACCCCCTGGAACTCTAAGTTACAGAACATTAGAGTGACATATCTAGACATTATACTCTGTAGGAGCTACGGGTTTCCACCAACGAACCCCTCTAATGACAACCCAGCTACGAGCCTGATTCAAGATAATATAAAATGTCTTCAAGACTTACGTGATTTAAACAAAATTCTCTTGGAACAAATATGCGAAAGAAGTAGGTACATAATATAAAGAAAACTCGAATTGAATTAGATTGAAAAATAACGGATACAGCGATACACAATGGTAAAATGTTTGAAAATGTATAAACAATACACCATATCCACCTTCATCTAAAGTTTCTTTTACTTGAGTAAAAGTTAACGGCCAACGTTGGAACAGTCTGCTATAATCATCGATTATTACGGGCCAAGACAAATATAACATATAGCCGATGTACAAAAATGTAGTTGTTTCGTCATACGTAGACAAGTCCTATATAGAGGTGTCAAAAATCAACCAAGAAAATCAATTCGGTCGAACATTTATCTAGTCGGCGACATTTTGTAAGGTTTTTTTGGTAAAGAAATGTATTTAAGGGTTATGTTTTCCTAATCTTTAGTAACTGAGCTTAAATGTGTTACGTTTTCATGCAGGTCTAAAGGGAATCGTTATACACTGATGCAGGAGTATCGCTGAGTGTAACATGGCAAGGATAAAGGAATATAACTTGCAATAAAGTAAGGAATTCTTACCCATAGATAGACTTTCTGTGTAGCGTACCTAGCATAATAATACTCGCAAGTGACCATTACCTTTACAACTCAAATTTAAATGGCACACGACTGCGCAATTTTCTTTATAGAATATTTGTTTTGATACTCATTTCATTAAAGTAAGTTGTAAAGTAGACCAGATCCAAGCACACTTTTTTGGTGATGCAATGAATGTTGTTGCGTGTTGATCTTTCAAACTGAAACTCCATCTAGCCTCAGGCTTTTTGTACTTTTTCCTAACATTCGCCTTGTCGGCATGAACCGTGTAAAGTGTATGCCCATAAAAACAAGGGACCACGGTAATGGAGCATGCGCAATTTGCTAAATCTCTTCTACAATTACATCATTTAGTTTTGTCCAATAAA
>JANVCK010178854.1:0-18825 GCA_026546655.1 Epizoanthus illoricatus
GGTGGTGTTGGCTGTGATCAGTAGGGTGGTGTTGGCTGTGATCAGTAGGGTGGTGTTGGCTGTGATCAGTACGGTGGTGTTGGTTGTGATTAGTAGGGTGGTGTTGGCGTGATCAGTACGGTGGTGTTGGTTGTGATCAGGACGGTGGTGTTGGTTGTGATCAGTACGGTGGTGTTGGCTGTGATAAGTAGGATGGTGTTGGCTGTGATCAGTACGTGGTGTTGGCTGTGATCAGTACGGTGGTGTTGGTTGTGATAAGTAGGATGGTGTTGGCTGTGATCAGTACGGTGGTGTTGGTTGTGATCGGTAGGGTGGTGTTCATAAGTTTGTGTCTGTAAAGGTCGATTTTTTCTTGTTTCATTTATCTCCTGTTGATTCTATTTGTATATACGTGTAATCCGGCTGTAATCTCCCGGTGGTAGTTTATTTGTTTTACCGTTAGAAGTTTATTTTAGGAGTAGCGAAGAGACTTTAGGAGGTATTAGTTTGGAAACAACAAACAGTACAGTATAGACTATAAGAACAGAAGTGCAAACTCCCCGGATAGCTGGTGCCCGTATATTAAATATTATACCCAAATCCTAAATTTAATTTACCGCAAACTCATGTTAAAAACTTCAAATTTCCTACTAAATCATCCATCCACAGCACCGCCTATTTTTTTCTCCGTCAATAAATCTTTTCTAAACTGAATCTACCGTAAATATTAATATAATCAGTTAAACAGCAACATCAGCCTCGTTAATACTACATCCTTCTGTTACAAAATTTTGTGATTCCCAATATAATAAGACGAAATCTCTGTGTTAAATCGAGCTTTTGAAAGCTCCGTAAAATTACGAATTTTTTTTGCCCCCCCCCCCCCTCTCCCGCCATTAGGGTTCAAACTGAAGCTGTCTGTCTATAAGACTGTCCATCTATGTCCGTCTGGCTGTCAAATATATCTGTTTTTTAAAATATTTATCTTTCTGGTAGTGATTGACTGACTCATGGGTGAATAAGAGATATTAGCGGTTATATATTCTATATACGTGTTGGATTTGTTCTCGATTTTGTTTCTCCACAATCCAACGCCAAATAATTATAGTATATAGAAAATAAATAAACTAAACAAACCCCCTCCATCAAACAGCAGCTTCAGGCAAGGTGTGCCACTCCTTTTCGGAATGACAAAGTATGGAAAGTAAACGTCGAATGCCGACTCATTCACCAGCGGGATATCTGTATTTCTAAGTCACATACTCTTCATCTGCATAGACAGATAGATTTATATATGGCAGGTGAATAGCGAATAACCTTTTCATAATAAAAACATTGAAAATAAGCCGAAGGGAGTCGGTAAACACCGATCACTGGAGGGACGTATTTCGGTGGGGGGTCCCCTTGTTGACAGGTTTTCAATGGCTAGCTTGAAAGGCCAAATGGGCACCCGACTGAAAACGTATTTCATACTGAGTGATTGTGACCACAGTAAAAAAGATGCAAATTTAGGCTGTTTGTCGCTTTGCACGCTGTGGTTATCCCAGTAAACATAGGCACATTCACATCACCGCGCCGTACAGGATCCTCCGACAGAGTTTCTGTTGCATTGAAGGAGCTCAATTGTTTACGTTCTGTCAGCTGCTCGCGTGATTACTCTCGCTTGCTCTGGCCTAAAAGCAACCAGTCCAAAAGGGATTATCAGATTATTACGAACACTGAAGTGCTGACGACAACAGTCCATTCGCCGGCTTTCCCACGAAGATCGTTATAACAGTTTCAGGTAGGATTCGCTGAATGCGTCAAACTGGGCTATTTCCTGACAAACTTCTTAGCTGAACGCCTTTGTCACTCGCGAACACGAAACAGATTTTCTGCCTGATAATTTCCATACCAACCCCTCAAATGCCAAGAATATACCCAGAAGCAAAATGTTAACATATTCAAAGACATTTTGGGGTAAACTTGAGTTAAGGCGACTCAACCCTTTGTTACCGGATTTTTCTGTCAGTAAACCTTATAGTGTGCTACGAAGCTTTATTACTGTTTTGAAAAACCTAACGGCTCTTTGTCCGTTGTTTATGATTAGTTTATTTCGTCGGACTGAAAGTTTTATTTTGCCAGCATACAAAAGCCAGGTGGTGTAAAAGGTAAATGATTGAACTGACCTCGGTTCTATATAAGGCTCAGGGAAACAGTTCATTACGGTCATGCTCCGATGAAGCCAATCCTGAACCATTCATCATAGTTGGGTTTGTTTTGTCATTGAAAATGAACTATTTTTGCTGGCAATCTGGGATTAATAGCGTTTTCCCCAACAGCAGGCACTGGCTGTTATAGGTAAGAGAATAGTGCGATAGTTGGCTTGAGATAGATGATAGTTATGAGTTTGGAGCGTGTAGGATTAATTCTTGTTCATCGATTTAAGCTAAAAAGCGATATCGTGACTTCACAAGTTTGTTTTGGTTTAATTGTGATGAATGTTTCAATGTACGCGCGAATTGAATTTGCTATCCCTAGCCCTAACCCCTGTATCGAACTGACCCAGTTGATACCGAACTAAGCCGACAAAACTCTTTTTGCTACAACTAGTATAAGTTACACGAATTCTAGCACCTGCCTCCACTATCGTTTCTGTCTATCAACGCGACCGCTTTATTGGAGGGAGATTGCTCTTGGACCACACGTGTTGATGAGAAGGGTTCTTTATAAGAAACGCCATCAGTGTATTTTTGTTTACAGATCACTAGAAGTCACAAGCGAATACGATGCGATTCGGGAGTCTTTTTCGTGATGGAAATGCTAGCTGATAATAATATCGCCACTTAAACTATGGCTGGAGTGAAAACAGATGGCAATCCAAATATATTTGACATGATTCGATGGTCAATGCAAATTCGAGTTTACATTTAAATTATTGAAATCAACCAAACAGAAGAGATTGATTTGTCTCCTAAAATAGCTCCAATTTTACGCGCCCTTAGGTTTTCAATCACTCACGCAACACAGTCTACGTCTATAGTCAGTAATAGTTCGTTTCTCTCTTCAGCCGACTTCCTCTCACTGATCAATCGTTTTTCCTTTTCAAAAAAATTCTACTGTCTTAAAAATTAATTTCAACTACTGAGATATGGATGTAAATTAGTCGAGGAAAACCTGTCAATAAGCGTTTTATTTTGAGATCGTCAAAGATAACTGGCCTATCCAACGAGGGCGAGGTGTTGAAAATATACGGCGGTAAAAGTTATTGGCAAAATCCATAACCGAGAAGGTCTCGGCACGAGGCGATGCGCTTCAGTGAAAGAAATTGACATGAATGGTCTAAACTGACAAAACGTGTAGACACTTTCAATTACTCTAATTAATTCTTGTGCTTTTGTTCGGCGCGATTGGCTCCTGAATATAATGGATATGTTTTCTAATTTAAATTAATATTTGTATGTATAGAATGGTGTGGTCACTGGTGTAGAATTACGTTAATGGGGTCTGCACCGGTAGTCCGACTGAATAAAATCTTCCAGATGTCAACCGATGGTGTCTTCCTCTCTTGTAATCATTCCATCACCGCTATCGAATATCCGTGATTGTACATCAAGTTAAGATGAAAAAGTATAATCAGAGAGGTAAGGTTGCCCCTAGGCCCCTAGGCCATGTATATTCTCGTGTGTGCGTTTCAGTCTAAAACTCGCAGCATGGGGTTCTGACCTCTCTTCATATCCTTCGTGGACTGCATTCCATTTCCTTCAGCGACTCGTTTCATTCTGTCGACGCGCACGGTTTGCTGGTACAGAGAGAAGCCAATCGAATTGAAGGTTATAACAGTCTCAGGACGACAAAACATCACGTTTGACGAAAAACTATTATCACAGCTTTCGCCTAAAAGAACAATAGGTTATCTTTCGGGCATAATCAGTGATCTGACAGGCTGTAATTGACATGATTGGCGTTTGAATTGAGATCCTTTAACCGTGATTCATGCAGCATTTGTGTGTGAAAGCCCCTACCAGAGTTGCTTTGATTACGCTGGGCCAAGGGCTAATTCGATCACAATAGCGACGTAGTGCCAGTGTGTTACGGATTTCGAACTCTTCTATACAAAGCAGGTAAGCTGTACAAAAGTCAAGCTGTTGCTTACAACTCTTCCAACTGTATACTGCTCGATATTGCAACTCATCGCTGCTCCAAGTGCGAGTGTAGTTCCGATTTGACGCTTGTGACCCGAATTGACTTGTGAAGGCAGCCCCTATGGCAAACGATAACATCTTAACACTCGGGCTTCAATCGACAGCTCTAGCAACGGACTAGTCTCTCCTGCAAGTGAGCTGTAATACAGTGGTCAGTATGTCACCAATATATCATAGCTCAATGGACACATTTTTCACAATACCTCAGTACGCTTCCCGAGTTTGGCAGTACAAACGTGCTGTGATTGATGTGATCCTATTAACGACATATTAATGTGGCCAGGCGGACCAGGGTTGAAGATGCATACTGTCTCGATCTCGTTGTACAAACGACCCATGATCAGATATGCCCTCATTAGGTAGATTGTCACTAAGGACCCTTACTCGCGATCGTGCAGTGACCATGGAGCTGTAAACATGTGTTTCGTTTCCGCACGCTCGGTATTGTAACGCTAAAGCAAAGTTTGTATCTGACATGGAGAAAGCGGGATTTATTGATCTTCTATTTCGCCTTCAAATGTTTCAGATTAATTAGCAATAACTTTGTCTTCCTTTGTGCGTAATCTTCGTGTCTGTGCGTAACTATGAAGCCGGTGATCTACGTTAATTTCGTTATTCCGACGGCAATCTTCGCTTGGAAACAGAAAATGGACAAACTGATCATTAGCTCCATGAGAATACCAGTGAAAACATGCTACAACATATGTATGGACTAAACTATTCACCATTAACCTGCGGCATTTACCAAGTGAACTATAAGATGATTATGGAAACCCCATTTTCTTTGTCGCAAGTACTTCTATGTTTTCAATTTTGAAAAAATTTTCAAAATCCGACGGTTTTATGTTTCATCTTCTATACACAGATTTCCGTTTTGGTTGAATCTTAGCGAGATGCACTGGTCCTTCGTCAAAGTTTCCCCTCAAAGGTGGTAAACAGCGTCTTCCAGTTCTTCTATATACTTATATATCAAGCTGATCATTTCTACCGACCGACCACCAAATCGCTCTCGAGATGTCAAGCTCTGCTGCATTTTAAGCTAATACTAATCTAACCTTTTTCAGGTGGTCTTTCGGTTAAGACTAAGCTTATTTATGATATCAAAAGACTTAAAATTCTTTATTTTAACAACCCGGAAACCATGCGAGAGGTCGGATATCTGTCTAGTGAATTCCTTTTACGGCATCACTCTTTAATATTATTCTCCTAGCGATTTAATACGGTTTGGTTTTATTATCTAACTTTGTTTTCGTTTGCTAAATCTCTTTCAGTTGCAAGATTCATTTCTTGCTGTTGACTGTCCCGCAAGCTTAGAGAAACGACTTATGAAACGAGGAGATTCGGCGAACAACTATCACTATGGCTGTAACCCGTACCATCATGTTCCTGGTGCTGATGTACCTTGCGAGCCACGTCTCTAGCAAAGGCAAGTTGCATTTTATGTTTACCTTCATGTGTTAATCCTTCCTTTGGGCTGTTTTGATTTCTTATGCAAATTTGAGTCGGTGTTTTTACACTTGCTTATAGTAACTAAGCTCTATGTGAGTTGAGCGAATTCCAATATTGGAGCTTTCTCCGAGTGACAGACGGGTTGGGCAGGCCGTGTATCCGGAGTTATTCATCAATTCACCCTTGTCAATACCCTGTAAGCTATCCTTCTCAAATCATCGCTAAATGTAATGAGTTACAGTTTTGAATTATGTTACATTACATTGAAATATTATGAGTATGGTGTTATAACATGAAAAACCCGCTTAAATTTATTAAAATATCGCAACAGAAGGCTTTCCTGTTTAAGCACGTGCTGTTTGTTGGCTGTTCGGATAATGAATTTAGACTAAAAGGAACCAAAAATAATTACACAAGAAATACGAGCTTTCTTATCTGTTTCGTCAATCGTTTCAAATTTTGTTTTCAAGAAGATGCGTTTTGGATTGTAAGGGTGTTTAATTGCACTTTATTCTTGGCATAAAATTGCCATTTGCGCCAGTAATGGTGATGTATGAAGTACTAATAACCCGATTACGACCCAAATCCCTCGTTCAAAGGAGTCCTTTACCCATCAAATTGAGAAACGATAGATTCCTAAATAGAGCAGTCAGTATAATTTGCTGCGTTTTCCAAAGAGCACAACCAATTCAACCTTGCCTCCCTTCAGTTTTCACTTGTCGCATATCTACATTTGAGTTTTGGTTTACTTTTAGATTCACCAATTCGTATGACTTCATGGTGGTATGACGACATTTTTTGATCCAATTATCACTATGGCAAGCCAGTGCGTGTTCAGTACCGCAGGAACGTTTTCCTGTACTCACAATTAAAAAATGTAAACCCGCCACTCACTTGACCTGCTGCCCCATCTTTTGGTTTGTGTTTGTAACATGTACAAAAAACCGTCACTTACCACATGAAATTTGATTTCTCATTAGATTTCTCTTACGCATACCAACCACACCCCAAACCGCTGAACTCTCAGTCAAAATCACTTCCAACATGTTCAAAGTATTTTAGAGCGCATATCTCAATTTTTGTTCTCTCTAGCTTTGTCTCTTCTTCAGCAGGCTGCCTAGATAGCTTTATGTGTTCAACTGAATGAGTTAATACAGACTGAAGCTACTGGACAACATATGGTTCTTAACTGAACCAGCTAGATGAATTCTATATTTGCTTATTCTCGGAAACCAACACCGGGGATTTTACTCCGCTTAAATGCTAGTTTCCGACACAAGCCACAAGGATATTTTGATATTTCCCGGACCAGCTATTAAAATGGCCTTGAAATAACTGCATATGTTATTATGTAGCAGTTTTTAAACAGTAACAGGTGACGACTTGTGGGGGTGGGGGAGGGGATCCACGGCTTCTAAACTAAACTTGGATAAAATCTAACAACTAAGGTATTGCCTGCTTTAGTGTTCACTATGGAACACATTCTGTATTGAAATCTTCATCAGTTGATGCACTGAACTGACTGGCTTTAGAGATGTATGAGGGGACACTCTCTTTTCTTATAAGAACCTTTTTTGTAAGAAAGTCGAGGCTGAAAAAGGTCAAAATCTTAAGAACATTCTAAGAACATGCTCAAGGCTGGAATTTGGTCAAGAACATCGTTTTACATTTGAGTTTTGGAAAACAAAGATACATGTCCAATAATTTAAATTATTCAAACAATAGACACTGCTTTAGTTCAAGTTATTATATTCTTTTATTATTCACCAACAGAACAATGCTGAAAAGTGTACCCTAAAATTCAACTTCAAAACAATATTGTTAGCCATGAAATTGAAAGTATTGTTGACATGTTTGATATCGGTCGAATAAATCCGTTTTGCGGGATTTCGTCTGATGTAATTCAATACAGCTTGCTTTTAGAACTTCAGTAAGAACGTTTTCAGGCTGAACTATCGCCAAAAAAAGAACGTTCGGTCTCGGCCCAGCCTCAACTCCAAAATTAGACGTTCTTACAAAAAAAACCCAAGAGTGTATACACAGGCCCAGCACAGTGGTTAGGGAGTTTCTCCACACAACCCACAGAAATTTGATTTCTTCTTAGGTTCAAAGTTTGATTTCTTCCCTAAAGAGTCACTAATTGCAGTACAATTCTGGTAACTGTTGATCAGCTCTTACAAAAAGTAAACTATTAGTCCTTAAATGAATACTTTATCCAGTAAGAGTTATCTGTAAACAAGTTTTAACTGTAAGAAGGTCATTGTCTATATTCTGATTATAATTCCTGCATTCCCAGTTGGTTCTTCCATTTCTTGCTGAAATACCAATAAAACAAGAAATAAAAATAGAATGGACATTTCTCTTATCATTCATACGTCTGTTCTGAGGCTCGCCAGTTCGCTTATCAATTCGGCTGGTTATAAATTGAATTAGCAAAAGCCCAGGAATTGAGACGAACCGCTGAACCGCACCAGCCAGCTCGACAACTAGGTCGGACATGATATAACCCGATATAACGGTCCGTCCTTCCAATACCGGAAATATAACGGGGAATATTAACTGTTGAAGACATTTGCGCTAAACCAGAAATAATCTAACTTTAAAACATTGAACAAAATCCCTGAATATAAATTATAATAATTAATTTTGCATTTCTTGAAGATCACAAATGGCTGGTGTTAATACTTGTTACGTCTTCTGAATAGTTTAAAGTTATACAAATGCAAACACTGAGACAAATTTTGAAAAATGCTTCTACGATTTAGAAATAAGAAAAAGAAGTTTCGCCGCTGCATGAAATCTGCGAAGAGGATGAAAACATTTGTGTACACGAGTGTTTGTTCGACAGACTGGACAACTGCATGGATTGAAACACTAATAGCGGATAAACAGAAAGAGGATGCAAGTTGGAGACAATTACCTACACAGACAGACCAACGGATAGGCAGACAGTCATAAATAAATAGATAAACACTTCAAAGGACTATAACATATAGGCTCAACTTTGGATTAATATTAGTGACTGCCCATTTGATATTGTGGGGAGGAAGTGGAAGAATTTCGAACACTTTTTTCAAAAGATCAAAACAGATAAAAAATATAATTGGCACGACACGGAATGGTAGAGAGGGGGTTATAAAATAAGGTTTTACGGCAGCGTAATTTTTGAACGAAAAAATTGTTTGCTAGCAAATCATTCTTCCACCTCTACCCCACAAATCACAATATCAAATGGTCTATAGCCAGGGCCAGTGTAGATATTTATAATATAGATCGCCAACAGCACAGCTCTGGATTTCCACATTCTCAGTACTCACCACAACAATTATATTTTATCAGTCGGTTTATTATTTTCTTGAATTCTAGGGATCCAATTATATATACGATTTTTGAAACGCTTACCGCGGCATCACTGGCATGACAAATGCAACAGAAATGATAACCGCACTCGGTTATTATTCGCCAGGTATAGTCAACATATATATTGACTGAGTTTGATTGAGTTTGGAAGTGGAACGTATTAACGTTTAAAATCGTACACGAACCGTGAACTAAGATCGAATATGGAAAATTCGTAATGGAATAAAACCCACAAAGGTACAGAGTAAATTCGACTGATCGAGTTATATAAACACTTTCTGAGACCATCCTTTTATGTTAATATAATAATTAATATACGTACATTCAAACGTGAGTTTGTTGTCCTTCTAGTTTGTTTAAAAAACTCAAATTGTCTACAATATTAAACATCAGAGTATTCTAAATTTTCACGAGTGTCTGCATGCAAATTTCTGGCTGATATCGGCTTTTATACTTGCATGGCCAATGGGATGTAGAGAGTAGAGGTATGTGAATCGTTGCCAGCAGTTCGAAACTGTCTTTATTGTTCAATAAATTTGAATGACAATCACTTTTTCACGCATAGTGACAATTTTTAAAAGCCACATCTGGTAAGTCAATCGATCGTAGTATGTTATTGACTGTGGATGGTATGTTATCAACGGTGGATGGTACGTTATTGACGGTGGATGGTATGTTATTGACGGTGGATGGTATGTTATTGACGGTGGATGGTATGTTATTGACGGTGGATGGTATGTTATTGACGGTGGATGAGCAAAATAATAATCAGTCAGAATAATTAAATCCATTTTTACTTCAATGTATGTTAATCCATATATAATAATCGTCACTTTGAAACTCCTGAAAGTAGAAGTACATCCACGAGAACGCCAAAACGCTTTTATATATAAATACACTCATTTTTTAATAAGAACGTCTAATTTTGGAGTTGAGGCAGGGCCGAGACTGAACGTTCTTATTCTTTTTGGCGATTTTCTTGTTTTACAGTTCTAAAAGCCAGCTATATTGAATTACATCAGACAAATTCCCGTAAAACAGATTTATTCGACCGACATCAAACAAAACTACAAACACGTCATCAACACTTTCGCGGCTAACAATATTGAAGTTGAATTTTAGAATACACTTTTCAGTGTTGTTCTAGATCTGTTGGGAATAGAAAAATTAATAAGAACTATAGAGCAGTGTCTAGTATTTGAAGAACTGAAATTATTGGACATGCATTTCTCTTTTCCGAAACTCAAATGGAAAACAATGTTCTTAACCAAATTCCAGACTTGGTTATGTTCTCAGCATGTTCTTAAATTTTGGCCTTTCTTATAAAAAAAGGTTCTTATATAAAAAAGAGTGTATCGTGTATAAATAAAACATTTTTTTTTTAAAAACGATCTGTTGATGACCGAACGACAGGAGATTGAGATCGAGACGTTGTTTATAATTATATGTTTTCTCGGCCAGACAAGATCCTACATAAAAAATCACAAAACATTTTGTAAAAAGGATATGCAGGTCTTAAAATATTAAATTCTTTCTGAAGAAAAATCTGTTCCGTCGAAGTGCGTTATAATCTTATATCAACTGATGTACATGTACACATTGGCACACGTGTCTTTTCTTGAGAGAACAAAACGTCAACAGTCATCTCTGATCTAGATCGATCTGCGATCGGTTGCAACACATCAATTTCCGACATAATTTGAACTTTAGCCAGAGGCTGTTAGTCGTTCTAACCTCGAGAATCCCGAATATAAATCAGTAGATTTCCAATTTCAAGCACTTTATTTCAAATCTGTTTTCCTCCTTATGCCGTGTTAAAAACCAGTTCGTGGTTGTTACTTACATGAAGCTTACAAGAATCCAAAGTCCGGCCAAACTTGGCCTTAGGGGTCGTTCACACGGTACACTGACATACGTTTTCGTATGAAAACCAAACGTTTTGAAACGGGTAGATGTTTTTAAGAAAATGGAGACCGTTTTCAGTAAAACCGACAATATCGATTTGTGAATGGTACATGAATACGGAAAAATAAAATTGCGTTTTCAACGAAGACTCGGTTTAAATTTTAAGAAACAAATGATGCCTAACAAGTCTTCAATAGATGTAAAATGAATGATCATGTTTTCGTCAAGCTAGGCCAATATTTTTCATTTCTTATCAAAATTGCCTTTAGCAGAACAAAGTTAATGGCAGCATACGCTCTGGTGGTCAGAGATTCCGTGTTCTAATACAGCATATCTTACAGCAGAATAATTATCCATATTTGGTGAGGAAATCAACTTGGTAGGCCAAGTTGGTACAAAATCACAAAGCAGGAAACTATAAAATAATAAATTTCCGTCAGTGGCCAGTGATTCTTACGTACAGGAAAATATTTCTGCAATAAAAGACCCGCCCCTTTTCCGAGTATTTGTTTTGAAAACCCAGAAAAGAAGTTTGTCTAGAGTTCAGTGTAGTATTGGTTGCAATACGTCCTGTTGTTTTCTTTTCTTTGATCGAGAGCTCCGCTGTAACCACAAAATAATGACTGATTAAGTTTCGTGGATTTCAACGCTTCTAAGACAGAGAGTTTTAAGGATAATTATATGTTATATGGGGTACTAATCCTCATGGATAAAGTAACAAATACAAAGTACTCGCATATATAGAACAGATAGAGTGTGTGTTATATACAGTTGTCTGTCTGGCTATCCATGTCAGTGATAATAACTAATACGCATGCGTGCATGCTTAACATAAAGACATGTAACTATATACTAGCACTGTTTTGAGAGCTTATAACTTTATTCTCACTCTGGAATGTCGGAATCGGATAAATACTAAAATATCCCAATCATATTTTGGTATCTTGCAAAACCAACTAGAACGTGTAGGTACATTTAAAAATAGAAAGTGCGTTAGAAAAAGACTAATTGTTTGAGCCAATGTGTTCCCACTGTCAAGAATACAAATTATTTTAAAAAATACAGAATTGTAAATCCTTTTGATGATGTCGACTTTTAAAATACAAATCCAACAGAACCGGAAAACTTTTAGCCACTTACGCAATGGCAGTGGAAGAGGGAATGTCGTCTGGCACGGGAATACTATCAAAGCAAAGTGCCCACAGATTTCAAGTTTGTGGTATTAAAACTTTGTATAGTTTCTGAATATCACGACGCTTGGACTTCAATACTGATTCAGCGTCCCCTGAAATTTACGGTGCGACTCAGCTAAAAGCGATTACTGATTATGAGACATTACGTGTACTGTGTAGCATATTAGTCTATAGAAGTCATTACTCGGAGGGATTTCCCTTATAGATATTTGCCATGTCAAAACTTTTAAAATTCATTTATTCACCCAGAGTTTAATCTGCAATATATAAATACCATAGACATAGTGCAATCATAGTGGTTTGGGCACTATCTGCTCCATTTAGTGAAACTGCCCAAGATTTTATCTCAGCTAAAAACTGATATTTATTCCATTAATTTTTTGCTTGGCGGGGAAAAGCTCAGGCAAAGTGGTGTGCAGCCATCTCAATTAGGTCAGTGTACTTGGGTCATACGAGATCGAGAAAGAAATATTTTTGTCTACTATAACTAATGTTGGATTGAAGTGGCTGTTTGCCAAGTATTATACTTGATTATGAGGCGTACGTAGAGAAGGAATATGTAGAAAATGGCTTGCGTCTGGCTTATACCGATACAGACACCACGAAGCTTCAGTTGCCAATATCGAGACTGATTTAACCTGCACATGCACAGTACTGTAGTCTCAGCACTCTTGCTGCTTTTTCCATTTTACTTTTTAATGTTTATCTTCCCGAATGCATTAACTGCAACATTAGACTACTGAAATTTAGACACCTGGTCGAGTACTGACAGTTCCCAGTCACCGAAATTCTATGATGCTAATTTCAACTGGAAAACGAAGAAATCCTTTATAAAGGTCCGTAAAGTAAAGAGATACGAATTTGTTTATGTTGCGCTCAGTTTCCAGCTGCTGCTAATCTCACCTGACCAGGGGACAAAAGTCGCTCTTAAGAAGATTAGGTGGACATTTTATGATTTATTTATATTGAGCTGAGGAGACCAGACAAAGCATGAAAACACTAGCTCTTGAGTTTCTATTTTAGTACTGGCTGCTTATTAAACTGTATCTCCTGTTAAACTTGGTGTCTTGATCATACGTTCCAGGTTACCCAAACATTTTAATACTATGATCCGAGATTTTATTAGCATAAGTTGGCAAGTACGGCCTGCGAGTCCAGTCGAGTTTATTACACTCAAGTGATAGTGATAGCTCACTTTGTATCATGATAATCAGTGAGCTGAGGTCGGGATATAACACTAATGAGAATATTGGTATTAGTTCATGGTACACCACCACTGCACACAGCACACACGGAATAGATATTCGAGATCACGAAACACAAGTGCTCGCTACTCACCATTATTTGTTAGCTAAACTCGATATCAAAGCAAGCCATGATCTGAAACACATTTTCTGGTGGAAAAGTTACATGTATTAGAAAAGCTACCCAAGACAGCTCTTTTGAATATTATATAAAGCACTTCTTTATATTACCGTGTCAGGACGTACTGACATTTCTCAAAACCTTTCACACTGTGACTAGCAATTTTGGAAATCAACTTCGCTTATTTCATATTTGAAGCTCTGCATGACAAGTTATTTTAAAACAGAAACTATATAATACAATAATAAATAACTTTACAGAATTACCGTTTAATACATGACCGCGGTTCATAAAATTTGATAGGCTCCCTACCTCCCCTATATGCCACGTGTACACACACACACTGGCAGACACAGACACAAAGATACATACAGCTAGTGACACACACACACACTGGCAGAAACAGACACAAAGATACATACAGCTAGGGACACACACACATACACACACAGACACACATAGACACACACAGACACACATAGATACAGACACAAACAGATATAGACACACAGACACACAGATACAAACATACACAAATACAGACACACAGACACAACAGACCCATATAGATACAGACACACACAGATACAGACACACACAGACAAACACAGACACATACAGACATACACAGATACAGACACAGATACAGACACAGATACACAGATACAGACACACAGACACAGCTACTGAACACACAGTAACACACCCACATGTACACACACGCAGCAAGTGACACAGACACGGACACGGATACAGACACAGGCACAGACACACACAGACACAGACACAGACACAGACACAGACACAGACACAGACACAGACACAGACACAGACACAGATGCACAGACACAGACACAGATACACAGGCGGGTACACATTCAAATTTCAAGTATATATCTCTACGTTTTGGAATTTTAAGAAGTATTCCGGCGGAAAGGAGAGTGTTAACATAGCTATCAGTAAAGGAAATGTCGTTTTACCATAATTGGTAAGAAGAACAATTGTCGTACTTATTGTCAGGAAACAATCTGCAGAGACGACTCAACACCACTCGGCATACCTCAATCATGTCACTTCCTGACAGACCACTCAGGATATGGCGTCATGATTTCTCTCAGTCAATCAGTGTCGGAACTGCGGGCTGTGCTGCATATGAAAAACAGAAAGTAAGAGAAAACAAAAGTGCGGAAATATTATTATATTATATTATATTACTGGACGCAAAGCAGTGGATGATTAACAAGCGCTTTTTGATTACCCTCCCAATAATGATGGGTAGAGTTTTAGCCGTTGGCTTCCCCGCTTCAAATCTCTGTTTTTCTGCAATTTTGTATCGTTTTGTTTTTCTTATTGTAAAATAATAGTTACAGTAACAGTTTATGTCGTTCCAGACATAACTTCAGTCATGCTGATATTATTCATGGCAAAACATTGGCTATTGAAACTCAGACGGAACTATTAAACTTTCGTATCATTATAAACAAAACTGAAGAAATTTGAGTACTGAATTGTTTGTCTAATCATAAAAAAATGTTTCTGAGCTTGCTGTTACTCAAGCGACAATTCGAAAGATTTCAAAACCTACTCACAATTACACTAGACGATGCTGTTTAAAAAATACGTCAGCTGTTCCCTTTCTACTAAGTTGGTGAGAGAATGATGCAAATCTTAAGTAAGGTTAGCCTCCTCCGCAGGCAACTCAGATAGTAATTCATATGGTAGTATATGGCCAATGACAGTGAATGATAGTAAATGAAGGCGAGCGGCGAAGCCCCCAGTCCCACTGCCATCACCTATGCTCATTTACTATCACTCGCCATCACTGAATATCAATTACTACATCCGTTGTCCCAATTGTTATTTCCGTCGTCGAAACACAAATTAGAGTTGCCTGCAGAGGAGGCTAAAGTAAGGTTAAGTTCATGTTGCAGAAAGTATCGCACACATGTGAAACACATACTCACTGGCTCACTCGCATGCACACATGTGCAAATAACTATAGGGATAGCATTTCCAACATTAACTGGCGATCACAACAACAGTAATAAAAGCCCAAGAGAAAAACCACTGAAGTTAAGAAAATAAGATGTTAGTCACTTCACTCCTAGGAGAAGTACATGTATAGTATTAGTAGCTCTTGGATTTTCTTGTGCCTTACTTATATAAGAGATTTCTAGGTTTTACAAGAAACAATTTATTTAGTTGTGATGGTGCGAAACAAATTGGCTGTTTTATTTACTGTCCTCTAATAACTCCCGCAATTAATTGTAAACGGAGTTTTTCACCAACAAACCCTGTCTTTTGATACATAACCACGCCCACAAGAATGCTTGCCATGTGCTGTGCAGTGGACTTGCCAGCCAGACATGTTTTTCATATTGCCATCTTGTTGACTAATTTTCGCATTTCCGGGGCCGCGGTGGGTTGATCGAACTCCAAACCGTAAACCAGCCAATACAATATTTGAAAACACTCTCAGAAGCGGAAGTCTCGAACAGTCGGAGAAGCTGCACCGGAGCATTGATATTTTAAAATGGTTAGTAGGAGTGCGTGTACTGATTTAAAATAAACATGATTGCGTTCGCGGAGAGTAAAAAGGGAAAGACAACAATTCGACAACACAAAGTTTATTATTGTTACCATTGTCGCGTGCACTTCTGTGTTGGCATATGACTCCAGTCAGCACGTGCCTCGCGGCATCATCTATCTGGAATCTTTTTTCAAAAATCCATAAAACATGTCCTCTGTCACGTGGTCTATTGTTATTACGTCAACTTATTGCTTTGATGTGGTCAGTGTTGTTGTTGATGGTGATGGTGATGGTGGTGGTGTTGGTGTATTCACCTGTATCAGTTGACAATACTGACTTTATCCTATGAATAAAACTTGGCCTCATAAATCTATGATATAACCTGGAATAGTATACTGAAAAATCATGATAGATATTACACTACTTTTTAAGATGACGGCGTAAGGGCAAATCGCAGAAAATTGCAGACAATCGTAGATATTCCTGACCTTTGAGCATGCGCCAGAAGGCTTTTCCTGTTGTAAACGCAGAAAATTGTAGAGTGTGAAAACATTCTCGACCCCAGAGCTCTTCTCTCTATTGCGCATGCCTGGCCTGACGGCGAGAAGAGCTCTGGGAAACTCTTCGCTGTCATGCATGCGCAAAAGAGACGAGCCCTGGCGCTGTCAAGCCAAGTCAGCCAGATTTTGGTTACGCTTCCACCAGAGTGTTTCCCAGAGCCCTTCGTTCCTGCCGCAGGCCAGATAGGAACGTGGGCCCTGGGGTCGAGATTGCGTGTGAAAGGACTTTTTCTTCGATTTGCTGCGAATGTTTACGTTTTTGGTACAAAATCGTGGCTTATCGTATCGCAGAAAAAAACTCGCACCGCGTGAAGCCGGCTTTAAAAAGGCTCTTCTTTTTTTCAATTTTCAATTTAATAGACCATTCTTTTTCAAAATGTATGTCCAGTCTTTATGAAATATTTATTATTCTTCAGAATACTTTTGATGTTCAACTAAATTCTTACTCATATTGACTCCTATTCAAGCTGCTGGCAATCAAGAAGACAGACTCAGTTAACAATGGAACAATTTGTCGTAAAGTTTCATGATCCACGAACTTTATTTAAGTAAGTAAATACTATTAAATGACCTAAAAGAAGCCATTACATAACTCAGCGTTTACAGTAGTTAGCCACATCTGTGGGAATTGTTTGCAGCCGAATGAACTGCCACTTACAGGTACATCCGTCTTGCTTTGCAAAACGCTAGAAATCATTCTATTTTTGATCAAAATACATATATCAGGCACCAAAGGAAGTAATTCAACAACTTCCTAAGAACTGAAACTACTGCAAAGATGTTATGAGAGTAACTGATTTTTAATGCAGTATTTCTCATCCACGATTTAGTGTGGTAATGTTTCAGCTAATCTTCCTCTACATTGATCCTTGCTTTGATTTCCTTTTTGTTGTGTTCACTGAAAGCGGACTACATATGATCTCGGTTACCATTCTATCCACAAAACTAAAACATGTGTTAGAGCAGATTTCGCACGAGTGTCGAAAAAGTCATACCTTGTCTTTGTAATGTCTTTACTTTGTGATTCCATTGGTTTATCAATTTACTTACAGCAAATCACGAAAGGAAGCAAGAACACTATTGTTTCTTAGCCAATCACGGTTTAGAGTAATGACAACACATTACAAGACAACACGTACGTGCGTGCGTGCACTGCATTTCGGCGCCACAACCTTGCGACGCGCGCCATTTTCCAACCATTTTAAAGCAACCTCTTTGGCTGAATGTACTGCTGAATCTAATGTATTGTAATGTCTTTGCTTTTGGTTATTCAACACTCACATATAAGAAACTAATACCCAAAGAAGTATGAAAACAAGTAACTTTTAAAAGAATAAAATAAAGCACAGTCCGAATTACGACATTTTGGTGCAACAAAACCTAAAGTTCGAAAATTACACAGGTTTGCGATATTTCGGAATCAGAATTCCAATTCCATAATCCACGTAGTGAAAGAGAGATGGGAAAAGTTTGCAGTTATAATAAGCAACGAAAAGGATTCCAGTTGGTTGACAGAAAAGTATTCCAGTGTAGATGTTCCGATTTCATGTCTATTAGCGAAAAAGGTCCAGTTCAATGCATTGATTTGGGGCTTGAGCTTCTTGATGAACCACGCTTCGAGGAATGCGTTAGCTGTGATATGGACCCACAAAAGAAGAGAGTTTTGTCCCGCTGAAGTGCACTTGCTTGTAGTTTGTTACTAATTAATTCTCGTCTTTGAATCTCTAGGCAAAAAGCCAGATTGGATTAAAAAACCCAAGTCCAATTACGACGTAGACGTTGGGGATCGAGTAAGAATTAAATGTGTGGCAACAGGCCTCGACGATCCCCTAGCAAATAGAACATTAATATCATGGACAAAGGTCGGTGATGGCATAGTCCGAGAAAAGCCACGATACAAGATCAAGAAGAAAGGTTTGAGGATTTCCAACGCACAGCCCAGTGATAGTGGAAAATACCTGTGCACTGCTCACAACGAGTTTGGGATTGTGGTGGCAATTGCAAATCTCAATGTCAAAGGTACAGTACAATACGATACGATACCTTACCTTACAGTACAGCACAGCACAGCACAGCGCAGCGCAGCACAGCGCAGCGCAGCGCAGCACAGCGCAGCGCAGCGCAGCACAGCGCAGCGCAGTGCAGTGCAGTGCACTACAGTACAGTGCAGTGCTGTGCAGTACATTATAGTACAGTTCAATACAGTATAGTATTGTACAATACAGTATAGTATAGTATAGTGTAGTATAGTATAGTATAGTATAGTATAGTATAGTATAGTATAGTATAGTATAGTATAG
>JANVCK010178966.1:0-10831 GCA_026546655.1 Epizoanthus illoricatus
TCGGATGGCTATACCAACCTTCGTCAGGGAAGAGTTTGCAATGGAGAGTTCGTTTATATGATGTTGATTATATACTGAAGCATTATTTAAATAAACCAATAATATACAAGGATTAAGTGCACTATCTAACGAGTACTTATAATAACGGTAATGGAACGTTTAAATGTAAGATTAGAAATGTGAAAGTAGCCAATGGCTATAAACATGTAAGAAAATACTAGTAAGAATACGTTATAGAAATTTGAGCCAAGGTGATAATGGGGTTGTATAAACGGAAAGACTAAGAGCCTAATGCGTGGGTGTCTCTATGGTACCGCATGGGATTATAACTGAATATATGAGTCTCATCTCGGAGTACTCTTGGTTTATTCTTACTTTTTGTTCCTGTGCTTGCTTTAAGTCTCATTTATAAATTAGACTCGAATGGTCATTTTTTCCAAGGTCCAAGCAGCTATAGCAGCCTGCACCCCTATCCCTCGTGTACTTGTGCTATTGCAAAAACGCAACTGATACTTGCAGAACGGAATTTAATACTTCAAATTTTACGGTATTACGGCTAAACTTCGATAACTTTGTAACGACGAGTGATAATGAGTTGAAACTTACCCAGTCACTTTATAATTTGTCTAAGAACATTTTGCTTTTAGTTCCCCCCATATACCAAGACGTTCAAACTGACAAAATGCTGTTTTTATGACTTTGCTGAAATTATAAAACTTTGAGAGGGGGACTAAAGGTTTTTATTCTTCATTTCAAAAAGATTTTCAGAAAATGCATCAAGCAACGAAATTATACAAACGCATTTGTAATACTTTTGTGCCAAAATTCTAAATCTGTGGTAAAAACTACTATAGAAAGGCTTCCTTGTCATTTTCGATCTGTGCAAATCAACACCTAAAAGGCTAAATAGTGGTTTCTGACTCCCGGACCCTTTACTCCTACCTCAGTAAACTTATTTATTTTACTGTGAATTCTTTCCTATTTTAAGGTATTTTGAAAGATTTAAAACAAAGTATTCTGAAGCCCACACTGGAATGCATCGGATCGGCCATAAGTCATTTTCCTGACCCAACTAGACGCCGCGTCGTGAATACTAGCCATATTCCATATTCCATTTTTATTTTAACAACCTGACAACCTCCAACGGTTGGACTGACGACCATCGCGTTCGTGTAAATGGAAGCCACTCCGGCGACGTCTTCTGTCAGCCAACTGAAACGGTTTGAGTTAACCTAACTCAAAGCTTTTCAAAATCGTGCGCGCGTTTAGCAGTTCTTATGTAAAGTTATATTCATATCTATATTTCAGCCTACAGACTCCACTGACGTTTATTTCACATGTTAAAGTGAACACTGGTACTGCCACAAACACTATCTTTACTCTTTCAAAATAACCGGCATTAACTTGTAGAACATGTGTTCATTTTAAACCTATCTTCAGATAATATGTTTTCGATCAAAGTAGTTCTTGTTCAGCAAGGTATGAAAGTTAAAAGTATGGCCACCAGACTCGAATTATCATTTTGTAGTGTAAACGATGTGGCCTTAATATTTGTATAAACAAACATGGTTCGGTGTTTGATTTTTTCCTCAAGTATGTGTATGCTACAAAAGGATTCTTGTACTTAGTACACTAATTATGTCTTCAAAGGGAATGTTCCGGTTTGCTAAATGCAACTTCAGTATTTGAGGAAAATAACATGTTGAACTCATCTTTCTTTGCCTTTTCTCTCCGACTGATTACCACGTGGTGGCGGCAACAAAGTGACAAAGACACTAGCCGGCAACAGTTGACAAGACAATGTGTTATTTTCAATGGGATTCTGATGTGCTTTAGTTCATTAATCATCTGCTTAACAAAACTAATGGTACTTCAAAGGCGGGCTATTAAAGACATGTTGCTCTTTAAAAAACGTTTTAGCTGTGCAACCTGCCTTTGCTAATAGCGCTATTATATCAATGATAGAGCGAAAAGAAGGGATAAATTGAATTTCGTTGCAGGAACGGAAGTTTCTAACGGAAAAAGAAACGGAACCGTTAGATTTGCAGGTCAAATGGTTTCGTCTGTTTTGTGTAGAAAAGAATAATACTGAAGAATGCGGTGTATGCACTACTCGTAGCCATCTGCTTGTAGTTTTAATTGTCGAAATTTCATTCCTGGCTGCACGAACCGCCTTTTTTCTGTTCCGCAAAACCGTAAGAGTGTGGTGAACAATCTAAAAAATGTACGGAATGCACAAGCGATATGTCATCTTGTTTTTGCATGAAACTTAAGAATAGGGATCATTATATGAGATCCTACGCTAGTTTTATTACATTGTTTTAAAAAAAAATAGATATAGTAATAGTATATAGTGCACCCCCAGGACTTAAGTCAGTTATAGAGGTTAATAAATTTTCCCGCCCCGCAGGCATCGCGCGTGGGTTGGTGGTTCTTTTACCGAGAGTTCTTTTATAACAGAAAACCATGTCGATTATCTCTAGCCGCATATCTCAATTCTATCAAACAGTTGTGGACATGATTCACATTTTTACAACAGCTGTAGTTTTTACAAAAGTCAAATGAAGGAGTATTTGAAACAGTCGATCTTTATGCTCACTGTATCTCGAAAGCTTGTATTAACGATAGTAGTTTTTTTAGAATACAAAACTAATACATGATTGTTCCACAAGTGCTAATGCAACGAAAGAGAAGCGGTAGAAGATGACTGCATGGCCGCATGGAGATATGGTTTATATATTTGAGTGGATATGTTAAAGTATAGCACTTCAAATTCACCACGACTATTACTGCCATGTATTTTTTTGTTGTTATTCACAAAGCCATAAATTACTAACGCGAGAAGGTTAGAGACTTGTTGGTATACTTATTTCTCTTCACTGCTAACCGGTGGCCTCGCATATTGATACGTGAGGAAAATTAATTATAAACACATGTTATGTTCAAGTATAAGCTAAACATGTCTATTTTCACTTTTCATTATGCCTCCCATAACTCCTCGTGCGTGCATGTATTTAATGAATTATCGAACTTGCCAAACAACACTGAAATAGCAATACGTTTAGTTGTACTAAATAAGTAAATTATAAAACGAAAATAAGCAAATTTTAGACATTATTTTGACTCATGATGTTAAAAAATGTAAAGCTATAACTTGGTAAACTGTTCCATATTTTTGTGGGATTTTTGGGATTACAGGACAGTTTTCATATAGTTTGTTGTTATAGCTGGTGTGGATGTAGATCTGCTGATCTTGTATCAATGTGAAAGGATCATGCAGTTGAATGTTTCTGGAAGCCGATGTCGTCTGGGGCGTGTTCATGCATGCACGCTTTATACAGTCATACTGAGAACTGAACAAATCAAAAGAAGTCTTAGCTAGTCTGGTGTTGCCCAAGGGTGATCGCGAAATGATCATAGTTACTCATAGTCAAAATCATTTGAGACAAATTAAATTTGCGAAAAATCGTTCATTTTAGTACGCATCCTGCCTCCATCATCCAAATGGCCGAAATGTTGCATGACTGAGATAACAGCACAGCGTTATTAGTCATTTATTTGTGACGATGAGCCACACCAGATTATGAAAATAGTTTGTTTTAGAAAAAATCCCAGAACGTTTGTTTATCATGTTCTGTTAATGAGTTGACACCTCACTCTTGTTGCTTTGTTGTTTCAATAATGGATAAGGCTTTAAACTCACGATATTTGCTGAACTGGCCTAATGTCGATTCTAAATCCGTAACATGCTGAACCATAGGCGCATGATAATAGCAGTTTGTACACGTGAAACGAGGCAGCGATGCTGTCAGTCAAATGTAGTTTGAAAGATTGAGGCCTTTAATATGACTAGTTAGTCTAGTTATGTCGCACTGGGTATCATGATGAAGAGTAGGGAGAGACTGGGTGTAAACTGGATCCATACAGTTCCTGATTTCAATCGAAAGGAGAATTTACAAACAACCCACGACTGTAGATGTAATAAGAACATTATTTTGATTTTTTCTAAATCAAATAAAATTTAGTCGCTGCACTGTGTGTAACAACGTTGTCAAAAATGACAGTATCTTATACAAAAAAGGCCCTCATAAACTTCAAGTACGGAATCAATGTATTAGGTAGAAAGCGCAAATGGCATCTGAGAGATGAAGATAGGAAGTATAAAAAACCGTTTGGAAGGCCTGAAAAGACGCATGAATTGTTTGCATAGTATAAAGCACAGCAAGATAGAGGAACATTTCGCGGATTGCCACGACTTTCCCAATCTTCCGGTTTTAAACTGAGCTCTCCTACAAAGTACACAAATGAGGCGATAAACCACCGAATTAGTGAGCGACTAGGCCGAAAACTTGCTTAACAGTTAGCCAAGTTTTCTTTTCCGATTGACTGGGAGAAAACCCAAGGTCAGTTTATGTACAACCAGGATACTGATAACTGACACAGTTTTTCAGACATTTCTTTTCAACTTACAGCTAGGTTATTCAGCAGCAACAACGTTTCGTGACGTAAACCATCACTTCCTGAGCTGATGCACGAGAGAGAACTTTCACCGCTGAAAGTGCCCACACGCAATTCAGCTTGTTCCAGATTCAACAATAATTTGAAAAAGTATTCTTCTTGGAGAAAAGTTGTGATCTTTTCCAGTGTTATTTTATTCTCAAATACAATCCTTGTGGCAAATTTGAAATCTACTAAAGGCCTATTTAGCCCTTGCAAATTTCCACTGAAAATATGCAAACGTATCATACGTGACAGCATGTCACTTTGAATGTTTAGACAACTTGTATTTAATACTGAGGTCAAAACTCCATTCAGTCTCCGGCTCAAGTCAAGGCTGAGCTTGACTGATCAGTTCGTGAACCATACCGAACACTTAGATTAACTAAAAACGTTAATTATAATCCTTTAAAAGGTTATTACCAACTACAGGTAGGTATTTTCGACAGAACAATGAAAACTTGGCTTGTTTTCTTGTGTTTTTTTCCTTGTAGAAATTAATCCAGTCTAATCCAGTCAAGTAAGTCATTGAGAATTTAGGCCGGGTTGGAGCCCATGGACGTGCCGTGGAAGAGGAAGCAAACTCTGAAGTTTTAACTGCAGTGCATACATTTCACCTTTTCGCAATGATGTTCTAAAATGGTAAAAAAAAATTAACAAAGGATGAATGTAATGAACCCAGAATAAAAAGCAAAATAAAAATAATTAAATCCAGTCTAAAGCAAGCTCAACAAAACAGAATCAACTAAGAACTTAGAAAACTTGCTCAAGATTTCCGGTTCGGCTACTGTCCATTCCGCAGTGATATGTTTTTCACAGTAAATTCTATATCATAAGGAAAGGCTATTAAAATATGGAGAAATTGAACAAATGCGTCCCACTGACAGCAGGAAACTCAAGATATTCAGGGTCTTCATGATGCCATTTGAAATAAACGTTGCTCGTTTTCCCAGATTAATGATATTTTCATATATGGAAAGCGCGTTTACCTGACATCTTTCATGTATTTTTAATTTTGATTCTTTTTCAGTCCTAGTCGGTTTAACAAAAAATGTCAATAAAATATTAATTTCACTTATACGTTTTGTGGAGAACTTTACAGAATTGCTTTGGAACAAGTGCCAGCTCCTGATCTATCTTAATCCAATTATCACATGTTAGGCCAAAATAGAAAACTAAGTGCTTTATAGTCTTTTGTGTGAGTATAAGTACATGCTCAGGAATTCATAGCTAATATTATTGTTTTAATATTGCCACGTGCACGCAAATATGACAAAGCCATGTTTATAACCACTTACTAGGCTCCTAGCATTGCCTTTAGCTAACAAAACAAGCCCACAGTCAGGCGAGCATGGCCGAAGCTGTACGTTTAGTGTAAGATTGGGCTCGCTGATGTAATGTCAGTTGACTATTTTAGTAGCCATTTTATAACAAAGCAAGATCTTATAGCCCTGTTTTTACCCATTATAGCTTAGCCGAACCGAAACGTAACTTCATTTGAGAATTAATGGCGGAAATATCGTAGAGCTATATATCGGTACAGTTTCATGGTCGCTCATATCGTGCATTGAAAGAGTTACGTTTTGGAAGACACTCCTGGCCTGTCAGTTTAGGCAGAGGGCCTCACTAATCGAGATTGTTTCACTAATGTGATTTTCTTAAAACTCACAGGCACATGGTTGCAGTTTTAATAGTTTAAATCGAACCACCACTGAAGATTTAAAGCCTGTGAAGATAAACAATTCTAAAGCCAGTAAAGGTTAAAGTTGCTCTAAGAGTCTGTTCACAGCCTATTAATCAAAGTTGGTCTAGTAGTGTCCAGTAAGGGGGCACAAAGCTGATAGACAGCTGAAAGAGACGCATCGTCAAATGAAATGTCAGCTAACGAAAGGTTTCTTTCATTGTATTAAACATAGTAACTTTTTCGTTTGCCCTTACTAATGT
This sequence comes from Epizoanthus illoricatus, assembly GCA_026546655.1. Classification (NCBI taxonomy): domain Eukaryota; kingdom Metazoa; phylum Cnidaria; class Anthozoa; order Zoantharia; family Epizoanthidae; genus Epizoanthus; species Epizoanthus illoricatus. Next base: position 6,442 of record JANVCK010178966.1, read on the forward strand.
GAGAGACCTCTCTAATAAACCGCAGGAGAGTTAACATGTTTTTGATGTAGACTTGTAAAGTATAAATACTTTGAAAAGTTGGCAGTGGTTAAGTGAGGTTATCAGAAGCACAGCGGATTCCTGTGAACCTCGTAATGTAAAGATTTGATAGTATTTTCAAACTATCAGTTTATAGCACAAGCTGAATTATTAACTGTATAAAATCTGCCAAGTTTATTCCGACGACAAGTGCCTTACCGGATGTGAACTTCGTACTCAACCTTGATTCCCTCACGAAAAAGCTGCCTCTGGTTTCCTGCTAAAGCCGTTAGCCATTATTCCAGCAAAACTATTTTACAGGGAGTGAGCGTTATGAGTAGGAATTTCATTCGTAAGTTTCAGTACGAAAGAGGCTGCCCTGAAATCACAAGTTGGCTGTTACCAATGCCAACAGAAACTCTTCGCGTATAGCGGCTGCTCGGTAACAAAATTAACACGGAAGTATTAGACGCGCTGGGCTCTCGTATTTTGCTGCTTCTATATGTTAAAGCAGTAAAGGATAGTCTATTTTTGAACACACATGTCCAAATTTTGTTTGGAAAATTCACTGTTTTTTATGTGCTGGTGCAATTTGATTCGTGTATCCAGGGTTTCAAGTGAAGTTGTTTAGTTCTATAGAACTAATCTCACGGCCACGATGAGTTACTGCACGAAGCGCGCAATATTGAAACGGGTATTTTAAAAGAACTAACTCGGCAGGGGCTAATATTCAAGGGTTGCATGTTTGGACAGTACGTCCGTGGTGTTTAGCACATCTCTTTTATGACTAGTAGTCACTGAATTGGCCCGATATCGTCAGTCTAGATAGGTCCAGATATAATAAATGGTCTGCCATTAAGATAATAACCATAGTAAAGATGCTTTGAAGTAATGAAGATGCACGGTCAAGCAATTTTGCATTTCCTCACAATTCACATCTCTGAAATATGACTAAATATCATCAAATAACAAACTCGTTTTGATGAAAATATTCTAAACAGCAAAAGGAAACAAGTGAGTTTGAGCTAAACTGCAGGATGGCACAGATGGAAGTGGATTACGAATCATTAAACTCGATTTCAATATAGCTGCATGGGATTCAGAAATCAAGATTACCATAACTCGCATAGCTATAGAATATTGTGGTTTGCAATTTGGACCATCGGCATTTTAATTTCTTTCCATTCATCAGTTTTGCTAGTTTGGCAATTCAAGATATTAAATTACTATTAATGCACTTTCTGGCCACAGGGTTAGTGATTTGCAGTACTGCTTTTCGTTTTTAAAATACTTTTTCGTAATTGAAGGTGGCTCTCACCACCTTCCTTAATGATTACTAGGTTTCTTCAAGTGTCACTCGTGCTTTTTAAAAGTGTTGAGAGCTTTTGTCTTGTAAGTGGGCGGAAGTGCGACGTTCACACAAAGGTCATTGGCATGGCACGAGATAATGAGCTTCTAGTGAACACGAAAAGTCCTTCAAGCATCATTCGATTCGCTAGTGTCCTTAAGATATCCAGATCTGAAGACTTCAGTTGATGTAACATTGAAAGATAAAAGTACTTGTGAAATACTGCAAGTGTAAGCAGTGCTTGCCTGGGCTAAACAGAGAAGTACATAAAACGTAAGTCTCAGTAAACATTATATAGTAATCTGTTTACTTTGTAGTCGCAAGTCCAACTGCGAATGTTTACGGGATGTTTAGTGTGTGTACACTACTGTTATGTTGTATGTCTGTGTCGGATATGAATCTGCACGAAGTCGAACAAAGGAGATTTGCTGATGATAAGCTCTTAAATAATGTAAGCTTGTCCAGGATAGTTGTTCGTTTACCAGCAAAGGGAGGAGTACCTGGCTTGTCACTATTCACTGAATATTCTGTACAAGGGAAGTGTTGGTGAGAGCTGACATTTAGGTGCTTAGGACGTGACAAGTTCTAAAATCAACGATATCGTATGGTATGCAACAGTGTTGTCCATTTAGGCTCAACTCAGTTGTAGACAAAGTAAGTGCGAATTTGAAACGTTTCAATAGCCTTCCAACAGTCAATGTTCTATTGAGCTAGTTGTATAACTATTGCTTTCAGAGCCTTAGATCACCGCAACAATTAGCTTCACATATAGGCAGAAGTTTTGTCGCACTGACAACGTCAACGACTCTAAAAATAAGGAATTTTAAAAATATTGCTTGTGAATTTAGCACAAGTCAGTGTTGTTTACGACACGGTATTTTCCTGTTTTACTGTTTCATATTCCAAAAAAATCGTTTTTACCGATAGTTTGGACCATTTTTTTAATTAAAAAACTATCACGTATGACTGATGAGTAAGCATCTAGCGCTCAATCTTTTTCTATCACAAATAATATCGTCAGTATAAATATGTCCATGATTTCATCTTATCCAAGCGCTATTTATATCTAAATCTGACGAAAGCTCTTCTATTTAATAAGACACGAACTCAAGTTTGGCGATGAGGCGGTTGAATAGTGATCGCGAGGAATTTCAACTAGAATGTAATTGATTTTGACGTATGCAAAACTACAATTTCTACGTAACTCGTAACATCCATGTCCACCTACTCTTGCGTGTCTAGATCCATTGCACTTCCATTTTTTACCTTTGTCGATTAAGAGATTGCGTAGTCTCTATTTTAGTGGATTATATTATTGTGAAATTGCGGATTATTTTGCTGCAGTAGGTGGTGATGATGTGCAGATGCAATGTAAAGTTGATACTGCTGATAAATGACTCACCTGCCACATGCACAGAGCACGTCTATCTGATCTCTTCTCGTTCCTTCTCCTTCTCGTCACTGGATACCCCATGTATCGCAACACTTTTATGAGTTACAGATAATCTGCAAAATTTTTAGAATTTTTTCTTTGATTTTTTAAAACTCAAACAAGTGACCAGAATTCTCGGGACAGGGATTTTCTTTGCTGTTGATTAAATGAAATACAGCGATTCTTTCGCTCACCGGCTCTCGCTTTTGTTTTGTCTAGCTATCTTCATGATAAAAGAATACCGAATGTTTTACCAGTCGTCGTAAAACAGGCATTTCCTTTGGTTAAAGTTAAATATAGCTTAAAAATACAAATGTTATGCGCCAAATAAAATGTTAAATATTATTGTTCGTTTTTGTTTTGGCTACTCGAGTTATGGTGAATGGTTTCAGGGAGAAAAACGGCAACTTATTTCACGCAATCCAGCTTGTTGACGTATCTTTGTACGTGTTTGTGACTGATAATCGAATACGCAATCCTTCAGCACTTGTCGAGATTTTAAAAGATTGATGCACTTAGCAGATTAATTTTACTTGCACGGAATTCCTGTTTCATCAGCATTTCAGATCACAGGCTAGGTAGAGCAGACGATTCAGGGAACCACAAGTCGTGTGGGTAGCTTGCCTTATCGTTCCGTAATCGGCAATTCTTATCAGAAATAGATAAACGTTTTTACCCCAAGTTTCCTGTGATAACAGAGCCTTGGACGTGATACAAAAATGCACGAAACAATCACCACCGCACCACCGCGAGTCTATGACCGTGATCAGACCACAGAAATAATTCAATGCAACTTCACGCAAAATCGCGTTGCTCTAACGCAACCTCGTTAGATTCTGCACAAGAAAGATACAAGACCCTTGGCGACAAAGTAACACTGTTTAGAGTGAAGGCATTATAGCATTATTGATGATTAGTAATTAAAGTTGATTCTATGGAATTCAAAAAGGAAAATCTAATTTAAATTCCCGCAAATGTGGGTTGCATCGTATCCTGTTTAATAGCTCAGATAGCTGAACACGCGTAAACTGTTTATGTCGATCATGTGGTCTTCCTGGACCTTCCTGTGAGTCCACTTGGTAACGGAACACTGACGTTCCGTGAACACCAAATCAAGTCCGCGTCTTTCTTCTTTTCTTGAAATTGGAAAGAAACAAATCTAACGGAAAGTGGGATCCGAAGATTCTGAAGAGAACTGAAAAGGAAAGAGTTGTCTAATGAACGTAGAACTATTTACATGTTTTCTAGAATGCTGATCGCAGCAAAACTAGCGAGTAACCAAAAGCAAACAAGGCGCTTTATGTATATCATATAATATATAAACAAAGATCAGGGTTGCATCTTTTTAAGATTGCATCTTTTCTTTCCACAGTAAATACCCTGTTACACAGGGCAAAAGCCCACTTTCGGTTTCAGCTTGAAACAATAAACATCACAACGAGGCATTGGGAAATAAACCGCAAACCCCATTGTTTATTCCACAGATCTTCGTATTGATGTCCATTGTTTCAGGTCTCAATTATATGCTATGTATATTCTATTGTCAATACAAAATACTGACGAATGAATCAACAAATCATAGATCTAACAGT